>JAAXNX010002544.1:0-13130 GCA_036491905.1 Folsomia manolachei
ACAAAATTACCTTAATATTACTACGTTATATTTTGGCATTGTCGTTGCTTTATATTAGTTAAAATTATTGTGAGGATTGCAACAATGGGAGCATAAAACAAGGCATAATTGATGTCCTCAACTTTTGAAGCGTAACACGAATAGTCATTCACAATACAGATTTGGAGCACAGTCTCGGGACTTGGAGTTACAAATAATAAAATTGCAAAAAGTAGTCAACATAATATACCTGGAACAATTTCAAATTAAAATTTACACCAACGCAACTAGGAACAGCACCCTAACGGAAAGAGAAAGTTAGCCTTGACGCACAAATGTCGTAGCGTCATTAGCGATAACATCTTTATAAAATCATCAACATTATTCCAAAAAGAAGAACCTGTTGGCTTAAATTCACTTTCAATTTTATTTTGAATGAAAGTTAAATTGGTGTGTTGGCAGCAAAAAAATCCGGTTCTCAACTCAAGGAACTGCAGCAGAAGCCAGAAATACAGGACAAAGACTTTGCTTAGGTCTGCTATTCAGAAAACATTCTGCTGATTTAGTGGACTTGATTTTTTTCTTTAAAAAAATGCAGTAAATAACTTTCCTTTTCTTTAAAATAACGAAATGCCAAAAAATACTGCAAACAAAACCAGAAAACCTGATACAAAAAATGAGACAGAAGTAACACTAATATTTGATTGTATATGTTGCAAAAAACCTTCTACGCTACCAATCCAAATTTAAATCATGCATCAAAAATACTTCAAAATTGCTTTCGCAGTTTTGACAAAGTCATACTGATTCCCCTTACTTGGCCTAGATACCGTATTTAACCTCAACCTCACCCCCGACTTAACTGGATCAACTGCTGGATAAAGATTGAGAGGGACCTGGCTCGTTCCCGATCTTCGTTCTGAATTTGTCTCAAAGATTTCTGATTTCTTTTGTCCCTCACCTGTGATGGTTGTGGTATTGCTTTTGACGTTATCTGAGGTTCCTCTTTCCGTCCAATTTCCTGATCCTTGCCTTCTCGACTCTTTACCCACCTTCTCGTCTCGGGATGATGTTGATACCTTAAGTAAATTGGGTCTTCTTGTTGTCGCCCTTCTTGAGAGGAGGGTTCTCTGCCCTTGCTGCCAGTGTTGGCCATGATTTCCTCGCTCATGCGGTCGTAAAATGTGTTGGGGTAAGGTAAAATAGACTCTGGGACCAGCACCTTGGGGTAAGTTGGCGATAGGTGCTTGAAACTGTGGCTCTCCCTTTCTCCACTGGTCAGATCTGGAATTTCTTTGGAATGGGAATGGGATCGAGAATGGGAAGAAGTTGCTGAGGGTGGAAGAGAGTCCTTTTTGTGGGATGGGGCTCGAAATGTCTCCGCCGAGCTTGGTGTCATTTCCCTTGTCGACAAGTCGTCCACTTCCTCTCCACTTCTCTCCCTGCTGTGGGACGATAACCGTTCCGAAATTCGGGATTGTTTGATCTTGTTCTGGGACACGGTTGCTCGTCCCACGACTGGGATTGTTAGCGTGAAACTTATCGGAGGGCTGTTGATGGATTCCGGAGTGGAGTCCCCACCTATTAGTGAAAGGGGTTGGAGGAGGATGAATTACAGGTTGGGAACTTAAAATGTTCTCATAATTGGTTAGACTTATGGGTGCATCTCCATTAAAATGGATGTATCTTGTGTAAGAAGTTGTGTGAGTATTAGTAGGATTTTTGTAGTTTGTGGTGTGAGTTTTGTGTAAATGTAGTATTTTGGTTATTGGCGTTATTAGCATTATTAGCAATATGTTTGTTATTAGATGTGTTGATGTTAAGTGTGTTGTATTGTTTGTTACGAGTGTTTGTTTCAGTGTCGGAAGGATTAATTGTTGAAATTGAGATTTTTATTTTCGCACCTTTCTTCCCCATTATCAGCGTCCTTGGAGGCTGACCCCGTCTTCCAGCCGCTGTTGGTGTTGGCTCTAATCTATATTGTGAACGACTCCCTGGAAGCTCGTACTTATTTACTGTTTCAGATGACGCCGTCCTAAGATTATGGTGATAGTCGGTAGATTTCTGTAAATGACTTAAAGATGAACCTCTGTACCCAGAAGCACCGTTGGTTCTTGAACCTTGACTTTCTCCTCCCCAGAACTCTCTCGGACCCTTGTTGGCTTGGGACGTCTCACTAAAAACGTTCTCAACCTCCCCACCAACTCGGAAAGTGGGAGTTTGCCTGGCGAAAGGGCCGGAATTGGTTCTGGATGAACTAGCAAAGTTTCTTGGCGACGAACTGGGATAGGCGTCATGTCCAGATCGGTAAGGGCGTGTCTCTTGTACAAAAGATGGTCCGGTTGGCGCATAACTGAGTCTACGAGAAGATCCAGAGCCGGATCCGGACCCAACTGGGTAGTCTGGGTGTAATGCGCTTGTTGTGGGTTGACGGCGTAGGGATAAGGTTGAACTTGGACCTGAGGTTGCACCTGAAACTGTGGATAAGGGTAGTACTGCACTGGAGCGACGGCTGGCTGCCTCACCTGCTCGGAACGATGCGTCATGTACTGACTGGGAATTTGGTGAGTTTCCGAAAACTTGTTGAGTATCCCGGTAAGCATTGTGGGAGACATGTTGGGAACGGCGAGAATCGCTTGGAGTGTCGAAAGTGGGAGGGAAGGCTTGCCGGGAGGGTTCTGCATAGTTGTAATTCCTGGACCTTGATTGATGTGGAACGTGTTGGGCGTCATAAAAGGGATTGTTTGAGTCGGATACTGCGGCGTAATCACGTTCACCTGCGTAGGGGTCATAGTCTGCCCTTGAATTTGTACCGGAGCCGCCGCTACTACGCTCTGGGAACGTCGGGTTGGTTGCTGTAAGGCTGCTGAGGGATTTGTATGCTGATGTCGACGCCGAGATGAGTGTGGCGATGGACGATAGAATGGAAGGAGGCTCCGGATTCTGTCCCCAAGACTTGTTGGCCGAGACTGCACTAAGAAAATAGTTTAAGGGTAAATTAACTCTTTGTCCGCCACCATCTGACGAACTGTTGGTCATCATGAGCATAAACATGGTTGTGTTAGTGTTGGGGTTAGTATTGTTATTGTTAGTGTGAGGAGAAGGTGGAGGATTATAACCTTGGGGTTTGGGCCCGGGTTTGGATCCTGGAAGCGTAGAGTAATCCATGGCGTTCAATCTCGTTCTGGCATCATTTGCAACCAACATTTGTTTATATAACGCATTAAAACTTTGTTGAGTTATTTCTGAAGGAGACGCTTGTATTTGTGGGCGTGACTCTTCTGGGTAGGATGATTCCTGGGGACCAGTAGCATGGTACATGGCACCTTGACCGTAGTCTGGACCGTTGGATTGATAAGCATTATTCCCGGAATTATGATAAGGTGGTCCAGGCTGGTTAAGTCTGGAATTACCAGGCCGGGTTGGCATACGTAGGTTGTTGTGAGGAAGACCATCCATCATTCCCATCTCCGTAATGACCTGCACCTTCATTATTGTAACCGTGACCCACACCAAGACCTCCATAAGCTGATGCCTGGTTATTGGCGATAAATGGTCGCAAAAATTCCAGCTTCGCAGCTTTAGCAGAGTGTGCCGCCTGACCTGCCGCGGCCGCTAAGTGTGGCGCTGCTTGCGCCACGTGACTCGTAACGGCGTGGGCTGCCGCAGCTGAGGCAACTGCCCTGGCCGCGGCTTCCGCGGCAGCTTGTGCAATTACTGTGCTGGATAAACTGTGAATTTGTTTTAAAATTTCACCCTTAACCCCACCAATCCCGATTAGACCACTCGCAACTTGACCCGTGTATGGAAGGATTTTAGCCTTGGTAGCGAAGATTTGTTGGATTTTTTCAGATGTAGTTGGACCCCACCCACTTCCACCTCCGCCACTATAACCACCGCTGCCTCCACCGCCATAACTTCCTCGATCTTGTCCGGAAGGAAGGGCAGATGCTAAAATATTTCCGGCAAGACTCCATTTTGAATCATTTTCCTTCACGAGGGGATGATTTGGGGGGACGTTTCCACCCACGAGAAGTTTGACGATGCTGCTTATACTGCGTTTTATTATGAGTTGCGGGTCGCAGTGCGGTTTCATAATCTGAAGACAGTAAGAATTTCAGTTGTGTATTGGAGAGGGATTGAAGTTATGATAAGTGAGTTATCTAAGATTTCAATTTACCAATATTTGGATAAGATTCTAGTGCAAAAAGGCTATCAATTGGTATTCCTACAACTTCCTCAGTCCGTCGTACCGGATCTGAAGTTGCAATTGCAACTAGCAGAAGCTAAAGTTTTCAAGAAATTGCAAGTTTCAGAAACTCCAAAAATGTTTAGGAGCTTAATTTGTCCTCAACTTACCAGTAACAGTGACTTCATATCGTATTCTAAATAACTATTAATCTACTAATAATTTAAATACCCATCCGTCGCCTCTTCCCGAAAGTTGCAACACCGTTTTAAGGTACTCACTACACTACCTAAATTTTCAAGATACTAAAAAATTTCCTTTGTTTCAGACACAATCACTTCCTTCCATACTCACAGTTTCAAAATGACTAATCTTCAAGACCCAAATAACATCATGGTTAGTCAACTAGTGAAAGTTATCTGTGTGCCAGTACCAACTCCAAGCATGAAGGATATCTTTCACGTCTATTTCATGCTTATCTGGATTGTGGTGTGGATATCAATGCATGTGGAAAAACTGCCGAGTAGGAAATGCATTACTAATGAAAATGAAACCAAAAGTAAAACCATGCAATAACGCATAAGGAGGTTGTCGGAATACGCCGTGAACAAAGTAGCTTCGGCCACATATTCACCCATTAGTTGATGAGGTGTTGGTTTCGTGGCATTGGAAGGAAGTAGTTTGAATTTTGAAATTTAAACCAACTCCGTAGCCTTCCCACAATGCTACACATTTGCCAAACAGGTAGTGGTTGATTTGATTGTGTGGCAGTAGTGGCTGGTGTTAAATGCGGCACTAAGTGAAGGTGAAGTTGATGATGACCTAAAACTTGGCCCTTTAAAAAAATCTTAATGTCTGCAGGCGAGATGAGCATAAAGAAATGTTTTACGGTTCAACAAACCACGAGTTTTGGTGTTTTACAGGAAATTAATGTAATCAACAAAAGATTAGGTTGTGAATTTCAAAAACCACAAAATTTGACTAAAAAGTCGCAAACACTTCAGATATCCGGCTCAGAAACTATATTGTCATTTTCAGAATTTGCACCTGTTTATTTATCTTTTTGTAATTCGCTAATTGAAGTCACACTCCAAACTTTGTACCGGCACCAGAAGCCCTCACCTCCTGTGATAATCATATATCAAATTATGAAAAATCAATCATCTTTTAACAAGAAAATCAAATAATTTCGTGACGACAAGAAATATAAAAAAAGCTAGAAAAAACTTTGATCACCTGCAATTTGCAAATTTTCAGTTTCATTTTCACTTCAACGCAGCAAACGCTTTAACTTGCCTGCTATCAAATTCTGATAAATTCATGAATATTTACAACTCATTCATCTCTTTGGCAAAGGAGACTCCTCCACGCATTTCTTGCCATTTAGTGAGTGAGTAATCATTGCAGATATATTTGAAATTTTGTCCTCGATAAAAACCGGTCGCTTAACAAAAATACTGTGGTTAAGTTAGCGGTGCGCTACGTGCTTGGAAATCCATTTTAAATAACCTTTACTTTCATGAATTTGAATCTGGTTTTGTTAACCATTCACTTTCATTCCATTGTCTATTTACGCCAAAGGAGTGGTTAGTCAAATCAAAATGATGATCAAAACCTGGCTATTTGTTTGCTAGAGACAAACTCCTGACAGAGTTGAGTTAAGGTGTTTTTGTTTCTTAACAGAAAATATGATTTACATCTTGATCTTGCAGAAACTAGATTACTTCCCACTCCACTAAAAAAGCTACGTGACGAATGTTATGTTTGATAAAGTTTTTGTTTCAGTATCTTACTCTTGGTGATGGGACGAAGATCATGTCATCCGACAAAAACTTGATTATTCTCTGATGATTAAAGAAAGTAAACAATAAATGTCTCATTGTGAGATGAACTTGATTTTGATCCACAAATTATAAATTCATCTCAGCCAAAGAAAGAAAGGGTTAAATTAGGTTGTTGATTATTGCAATGTGAGGTTGGCAGGTGGAATTGCAACTATTACTAAATTATTGTGTCAAATTTGTTGCCACCATTTCAGGAGGGAGTTGCATTTACAAATTACTAGTATTATTGTTACTCACGGGAGAAAATGCGGTTATAATTAGTTTATCGTGATTTGAATAAACGCCAATACCTGAAGAATGCTGATTGAAAGGATTGCTTTACTGGTTTTAAAAGTATTTTTCAAAATTTTACGAAAACATGGACATGAAAAACAACTTAAAAAAGTTTGAGTAATTAACTGCATCCAAAAAATAAAATAAAATTGACTTCGTAAAGAAATGGAAAGTGTATAAATGAGTAAACCACCTGGGTGTAAATTTCAAAACTGTGAGAGCTTCCTAGATCCTTTTACCCAGTGGATGGTATCAGGTGCAAAGGTCATCGGGTCAGGTAGTCCCTGACATTTAAATTAATTGGTGAGAACGAGTTCAAAAGAATTCATGTGATCCAATTCTACGGAAGTTTTATTTCGTGGTCATTTGCAGTGGTCAGTACCACAAAGAGCAAAACCACTTCCTACCTACTTCTACGTCATTGTAGGCATCATATGCATAAAAAACACGCTAATAATTGATCTTGCAATTTGAAAACGCGATCATTTTTTGCATATTATGTGCGAGCAAGATAATAGCAAAAACAAAAGCAAAGTGTTTGCAAAATTTTACAAAATATTTCGATGTAACGACAGACAATTCCTTGAAAATTAATGGCTACAAAAACCGAGTGAATCTCTAATGTGACAGTAGCTCATAAATTATGATTCATAATTTATGTCGAAATCGTCTTCTCACGTACAAAAAACATGAACACAGGCTTGTAAAATGATGACAGATATTAAACGTATAAATAAACTGAACACCTTTATCTATTTATTGAATTTATAATTTATGGAAATGATCGAATCTTGGAAAGCATTCAAAATTTTTGTGCATGTAGGTAAATTCAATTAAGCAATTATCCACTTGCACCGTTATGCTAGTAGACAATGCAGCACGTACCGTCTAAAATAATGTAATGACGTGCATCAATTTTTCGAAAAATCATAGCCACGACTTAACATTGAATTATTTCTGCACTCATTAAAATATTCATTAAACTGCATCCCATCATTGCTTCATCATCTTTCATGTATTCGTAATTAGCGAAAGTGAATCCACGCTAGCGGAAGTTTCTTAGGATTAACGGCAGGCAAACCGGTTTCCCATTAGTTGCCAATCTATTAAGTTACTTAGACTGGGCCAACTATTTCGCATTTTTAACAAAACTTGAGAAACTAGGATGTACTCCATTTTATTAAACCAATATTATTTTTACCAAGTATCTTGATCGATATACCTTCGCCTGTACTCTAAATCCTAAAATAACAAAAAATAAGCCAAAAATCGAAACTGCAGGGCCGTCCTTGAACCCCAATTTCTTATTCATTACTGCACTTTCCTACTCATCCCCATAATACTCACGTAAATTGTCCCTATAATGCAAAACAGGAGTAAGAGTAAACCTAATAAATTGGTAAACACATCCATTCCCTGTTGTTCAGTTCAACAAGGTTGACATTGTGGAGTCACTTCTAGCTTAAAAAGTAATCTTTGTTGAGACCTCGTCTCGGCTCGTTCATCATGCTGTTGGCGCATAAAAGTAAATTCTGTTTCAAACGATGACAGGTAAACTGCAGTAGGCAAATGGCCTATATACCAAAGTAGCTTTACCAGAGCCAGTCTTTTGTCCACAAAGTAAATGCAGTTGAGAAAAAACTCCCCAGGATCCCGTGCGTCACTGCCGTTGACTTGGAAAGGTGAGTTGAAGGAGGAAAGTTATTTGAAGGTTTTGTAGAGAAAGTGAGAAAATAGAGCAAGTCACTCGGACGGACCTCTACATCCAGGGAGGGAAAGTAGGAGAAAGTTTTCCAGAGAGGAATGTCACGAGCAAGGCGAGAATGGGGAGATCGATACAACGAAGGGCAAGGCGTGGTTGGTTCACTCACCCACCTTCAACCAGGATTAGACTCACCTTTACGGAATTGATGACCCAGTAAAATTCAGAGGGTTAGGATAACATTTGGATAATTTAGGGTTTAAATTTTTTGAATGGCTGATTTGATAGGGACTTGTCCTTCGGATTGACTGAGTGACCAAGTTTCTGACGTTTTTAATTTTCTCTTCCATGTCCAGTAAATTACGAATGTTGACCAATCCAGTAATGGTTGACCTTTGCATGCTTTGTAAATAGGTACTTCCTGTGTCAAGAATTATAAATATGATGTATAGCCTCAACGCGACCTTTAACCGAGTTTACTACTCAGATCCAATTACTCATTCACATTACACACACCAATTTAAAACGACCTTATCTACCATAAATAACCCGTTATTAGGGTTTTGACATTCAAACTGTAGTTACAATAGTTGTGCTGACTTTCCCTCGAAAAGCTAGGATTATAAATACCTATACAACGAGAACCACATTTAAATCTAGCTTAACTCCCAACTCTCTGAATTTGGAAACTTCTTACTTATCTATATGGATGACCCAAAATCTCTGTCCCAAAACAGCAACAAATATCTCGAAAAGACTGCCCCCACCCATCCATCCGCCTGTCAAAGGAACTTGACTTCAATTTAGAAATCATTCATGTCCTCTCCAACTTTGTAACTTCCGACCATAAACTTTTCATTCGAGTTTTGTCCAACCAAATAGAATTCCGTATTTTAATTCTGGCATTGCATTGGTTGCCCTAACTTTGGGTTGATTTAGAATTCGGTTAGTTTCCAGCACCAGGATTCAGCCGCTGCTGCCTTATTTCTCTAGGGAGCTGTGAATTGGTGAATGGGAACGAGGAATTGTATTTTCCTACGTGAGTTGGGACAACAAAGAGTCATCAGTGCCTCAACTGGAAAATCAGCCCCACCCACCCCTCCAGACTACAGAGATGAGGCTCACCCCACCACATTTTCCTTTGGAGCTGAATCCATCCAACTTTGTTAATAAGGTAAATGTTTCCTTGTGCGTGACTTATTTTTGTAAAACCACAACCAAGTCCCGAATCGGAACGCGATTGATCTCAATCTCAATCCCTTTTCTTCTGCAGCAATCTCCCTCATAAACCATAAAGTGAAATAATAAAATAACTCGTTCACTGATAAGTTATCTTTGATAAGGAGCAAGAATGATTGTAGGTGGGTTGTCGTGTCGTCATTATTTCTTCGGATATTAGGAAGATTGCTTTATGAATGCAATGCGTCGTGACTGCTACAGATATTCATGCAGATATTTTGGTTTTCATACATGAAACATTGAATGTGTGGCTGAAGTAAATTTTCTAAAGTTATGATTCATTCGATACTGATATGAATAATGGGTGTAATTATTGTAAATTGTCTAATTCTGGGTTGGGAAAAGAGAAAATATTTTGTTCTAGTTTGCCTGGAGGCAGTCAGTTATTTTAACGTACCAAATTTAACGTCAACATCCCCCATCCATTACATTACAAAGACTATTAACACATCTCGTGGTAAACCAGGGTTAACGTGGCAAAACACAAAGCAAAGTACAGTAAGGAACCCGAGGAAGCAAACAAACTGCATCACACACTCGACTCGACTTTCTCCTATTTTGACCAAATACAACCCAGCCGAGTTTCTGTCTCTTCCTTTGTTTAGTAAGTGTGACCTGGGGCTACTTATTCTCTTAAAATAGTGATCCATTCCCTGCTATTTGCGACTATTTCCATCAAGCACTACTAGATAAGGAGAAATGTGAAGTTGCATTTTCAAAGAGGTTTTCGGTTAAAAAAGTACGCTTTCCATGTTCAAAAAGCTTTACATACAAACTTTTGCAAAAAACACATCTATTTTCCGATTGCATCACGCCTATTAATTTCCCTCTAGCAAGTGATTCGTAATAAATTATTACAACTGCAGAGTAACACGACACAACCCAGTGAAAATGCGGACTTCCTTTAAAAATCCCAGGTAAGTAGACAACCCTAATGGAACCACATGTAAAAAGAGACGACCCGAAAATTGCGGCTGTCTGTCCATCCACTCTTCTGTTCCTTTGTTAAATCAATTTTTACTTTCTCCTCCATTATCAAACCGTCTCCCACTTCCGAACTAAAAGTTCCTCTCTCGGTGCAAACTAGATCCAACTAAAAAATAAATGATTGCTTTATCCTATCTAATTTCCCACTTATTATTGTTCAACATCCAACTCTGCCGTCTTTCTCCCCTCACGCCACTCAGGCTAACAATACTCGCCGTGTGTCAGTTAATGGTCTGAGTGATTTGAGTGATAGTTGTGCAACTCGAGGAACTAACCGGTAAGTTGTTACCTAACTGGTAACTGAGGTATGGTTCAGGTACAAACCACGAGAGACCTTGCTTCTAAGCGTACTTGAGAGATGGATGAGCTTCTCTTGGATCCAAATCCAATCGTTATTGGATTAGATTCGGGTTGCAATAAAATAACATTTATTTCTGTAAGATGCTTAAAGAAGAGTTCAATTCATTGCTAAGGTAAAGGTACCCATTGGCTGATCTTGGATGAGTTTGAGCCATTTTCAATTCAACTCATTGTCTTGGACAAACAATTTCATGCAACTTTAAAAACGGAGATAAACCATGTAATGTCACGTGACACGCACACATCCGTCGAATGCAAATAGAATAAGACTTGACTATTGAGTTACAACAAGGGATGTTAGGATCAATTATCATTTAAAATTAATGCTGCACTTAGTCCTGCTCGGGCTCTGCTGATTAAAAAGTTTAGTTTGCCAGCAGAGTTTACCAGCTAACTTGATACATCCTCGAAAGAAATGCATTAGTTCAACTACTAGCTAAACTACTCTTTCTGGAACTGAATCAACTAGATGGAAACGGGTGGATGTGCATTTTAAGGATCAATTTGGTTCCACTGTTGGGATCAAAGAATAGAAAACAAAGCCTGCTGGGTACAAAACAAGATCAAAGGTTAGGCTGGACTTTCTCTTATCCTCGTATTGATCTCGGCTTGACTTGGTCATTTCAACAAATCCATTCAACATCAATGTCTAGTTGGAAATGACCAGGTCTACATTCAGTCCTTTTTATTCATCCCATTTGTACTTGTTTTTTGTTCACGTCTCAAACTCAGAGATCAAGTATTCAGATGCATGTCTTGTCATAGTTTTCTTTTCATTTGAATCTTTTTCTTCCAAGTCTTTCACCTTTACCGAAGTACTGACTAAATTTAGTTGGTAATATTAATTTCCTATCTTATAACAAGGTGATACTACCATCAACTAACAGACGAGATTGTCTCCAGTCAAACAACTAGCCAAACAACCTCCACTGAACCCGGTTCAAGAGCACTCTGGACCCATGACTTATTTATTCTACACTTTCTCCTCCATCAACTCTGACCCACCGACGGACCATTGTATGTATCCCCTCCACTTTCTCCAAGGAATAAATTAAATGCTTTGGCTTATACAAGAAATGATAAACCCACCCAAGCTAAATTTGATGTAGTGCCGTATCTCATTCCCATGTTGTCTAAGAAAGTTTACTTTCACTTCCCGAATTAATTCGAGGCAAACAGGTTCATTAGACTAATGCACTCCTACCTCCAAGTATTTACTGCCATCTTAAAAAGTTGCACCCAGTTTTTACCCTTCTACTATGTAGGCAATTTTATAATCGGATTGGAAACTTAAATATTTGCTCCACTATCCGCTGCTTTCTCCTAATTAATAATTTCAACAAAGTTTTCTTTGTTTATTAATTTGCTCGAAAAAGTGTCGCGTTCCTCCAACTTTTCTCTTATGTATTGTGCAAATAACTCGGATTGAAGCCTGTATAAAATGGACGTGACATCCTTCCCGTAGGTAACTTTGAAACAAAAAAGCAAACAAAGCTGGAACAGTAGAGAAAAGGGGAAATAAAAATAAAAGCCCTGGAGAAAAGCTGTGGAAATCCACCACGGATACAAATGAGCTTAGAAGACAACCGACTCTTAGCTTTTCCAATCATCTCCCCCTCCTCTCTCCGAGTAAGTAGAACCTCTCCGTCCATCCTTACCTTGGTCCTTTGTGAGTAACTAACTAAATTACCTCGGATTTGCTCAGCTCCACTCCAATTTCTGCATTGGGTCCAACTTCAACCAAAAAAGGACGACTTTTTTTGTTTCAAGTTTACTCCAAGTGAAAAGACTTTATTTTTGTGCAACTTTTGAGTTGATAGTGAAATGAGATCAAATTGTTAAATTTAGACACTTGATACAGATACGATGTTGGAACCTGAAACATAAAATTTTGATTACATTTCAACACACCACCACAATTTTTTCGTAGGAATTAAACCACACTTTTATGAAAGACACTCAATTGTAACCCTGCCCCCATGACACTCTCATCCATTGTTATTCTTCCCAATGGAAAGTAAATCATCCTATCCTTCACCTAACCTAGCAAACATCACAAGAGGGGAGAAATGCATAACAAAATATAATATTTTGATAACAGAACTACAAGAGAGAGAAAGGCGAGATGAGATGATGCAGGTGAGGAGATTCCCACCATGATAATAATGTTTCATGCTTCTATAAACAAAATCATAATGGAGAAAATGAAATAAGAACCTGAACCAGATACCCATGGCAGGACACACACCGAGCTTAGGCCACCCTTCACGCTTTTCTAGTTTTGTCATGCATGCAATTCTGGAATTTACGGTAAAACAAGCCCGTCCACGTAATAAATACTTTCTTTTAAAATAACAGGTTAACGTGTAACAAAACAAAACCGCAGAGCAAAACACAAAAGTTAGTCATGATACAAAATTTAAAGAAAGAAATTCATTCCAATTTCATTATCAACATGCGTTGGAATGATGTTGAAATTGTTTTTCTGCAATTATTTAAATTTTAACAATATTCTAGGTAAAAGAAGGCGACCAAACAGTACTTGAAAAATCAATTT
>JAAXNX010002545.1:0-13128 GCA_036491905.1 Folsomia manolachei
TCACTTTCCTTTTGGAATTTACATTATTTTTTATTTCGTTTTGATAAATATTACTTTTGCAGAGTAGCTTTTAAATAATTTCAGCAAATGAAAGACAGTGCAGATGAAACGGTTCTTTGAAACCAGAGCTTGAACCAAAAACTCATTTTGTGGACCAAAACCAGGTAGATTTCAAGAACGAGGTACGCGATAAAGACCAGAAGCAGGTTGGCATATTTTTCTTGTGTAAGTTGAAGCTCTAAATCCATAACCTCGGAGAATAATTGCTAAAAAGCCTTTAAATACTTAATTGGATTGGTTAGCGCATACCTTTCTTAAGGAAGCTGTATTTTCGGCTACAGTAGATTCTCTCCTATTATTGGTAGACAACGTTCTCCGATTCGCATTTAGTTTGATGAGAAGAACGCGAAGGATGTTGATTAGAAATGCGAGACTTAGAAGGAGACACACGCAGACAGGGACGGAGAGGAAGAGTGACCATTTGGATTCATTTATCCAGCAGCTAGATAAAGTAAAATAAGATAGAGTAAATACACAGATAACTTTGTGGATGATTATAGAGATGAGAGCTATGATGCAAGGAGTATGATTTGAGGTGATGGCTGGTGTTAGCTTAATTGGATTTATTAATTACAGAGTGATGGTGTGGAAATAAGTTTTTAAAAGTAGGGTGAAAAGTGACTTTGTTATTTAGTTGGTTACCACACATTTCTATGCCAAAGTTTTCTGTGGTTTAGCAGTGTATTCGAGATCCATTACAAGCTAATGGAGAACTTGTGTTTTGCTCTTTGGTACTATTACGGAAACTTATTTTGTTTAAAGCGACTTCATTCAAAAACGATATTTTCACATTGCCCTCATCTGAAAATTTGGTAGTAATGATTCTCTAGTGAAATTCATGACCTCAATTAATTCAGAAGAGTGACTCATATGGACTGGACTGGACTTCTAAAAATAGTTCGGAATTCTAAACGAACAACGCTATGGCTATTTGGGTTCAAAGTAGTGTGATGAAATTTATAAATCGTTTGCCTAACCGATTTTGCATCGATCCCTCCCTAAATGCATGCATACCAACAGAGTACTGACAAGGATTAACGACAAATCGATCAGAAAAGAATCTCACTAAACTATAGACCGATTGACTGTGCAGTCACATCCTGATCCTCCTATAGCTAAATACAATTTGCCTTATCATTCTACTATCTCCCAGATAAACTCCCGGATTTACGAGTTATTAGTCCGGATACTTTTTTTTGCTTCAACTTCACAAAAAAGTTATAAAAAGTTGGTTTTAAAGGAGGCAAATTTTAGCAGGTTTTACTTAAAATGAGAATCCGAAAGTTGGAGTAGTTTTGTTTGCTAGCTTTGTAACGGAGCAGGAAGAAAGGCTTTTTAAAAGCTTTTTAATAATTTGTAATGATTCTGGAATAAAGTTGGAGATTTATACTTAATATCTGTAGTGCTGGGAATGTGGCTGGCTGGCTGTGCAAATACGGATATTTTGCTCCCCTTTGGAAGAATACAGTTAACAAGTTTCTCCATAAATCCTGCTTTCTTTCTTTATATTATCTGACTATTTCCATACTTTCTCTATTTTCTCCTGGAAACATCCAGTTGTTTATATCCTCCTTAATTATGGCTACACACGTACATTTCTCCATCTCCACACCAACCCCACTATAAACTCAACTCAGTCACAAATCACTTGAAATAAATCAAGACGGAAGTAGCGAAAGTACTACTCAACCATTTCCCAGTGCAACAATTCCATGCAATCTCACCCACCACCTGAGAAAGAGAAAAGGCCGAAAAGTGGATGAAACTTACTTTTTCTGCTCGTTCAAATCCTGATCTTTAGCTCTAAAGAGGGCATAAAGAGCCAATGGAATACTCGGCTATAATAGATAGATAGATAGATATATGTACCATAGGTGTAAATAAGCTATATACAGATGTATGTAGATATATATATATATATATAATAGGCATACCATAACCCAACCAAAGACATAAAAACCTTTCAAAAGGTTAGATTCCGCTCTGGTGAATGCATAAACGAGCAGCGTGTGGAGATAGAAGCCTTCGCAAAACATCCAAAAATAGTTGGCCACAAGGAAATAGTGGACAAAGAGGTGGAGGAGGGCGCAGCCGACCTATTAGATGGGTGGTTAAACAAAACCCGTAATGTTTGGTGGGTTGAATGCAAAAATTGTTTGCGGATTTCATAAAACATTCGTAAATTTAAATTCGTACCTGATTGAGTTCGTTGACGGGCGTGGACTCGCTTCCCACCCACCTATACCAAAGTAGCCAAAGGCTATTGTTCATGATGAAGGAGACAAAGAGATGCTTGTGAATTCGAACTCGGGTGCATTGGAGAGATCTGGAACAGACGGGTCACATACATCAATAATATTGAGACATTACAACATTACAAGGGTTCAAGAGTACTTGATCTTCAGGACTAGGATCCCGATACTTACCTAAATGAACAGAAAATGATGAGAGAAATGACCAGAGCACAGAGGGAGATGAGGTAGCCAACTTCATAAATTGTGACGACATTCTTGTATCTCTGTAAGTAGTCAGGACATTTATAGACTATTTTCAAATTTTACAAGAATTGAGCTTAATCGGTAATGGTTATTATGCAGGAAGTTTTGTTAAATTGGGTGATTTGAGCAAGTTTCTCGATTTTCTGGAGTGATTTAGCTGTGCATTGGTCCCACTTGGTGAGATCAAATTTAAAGTCAGAATTTGAGAAGTGAGATAGACTGTTACTGTTGTGGCACAGAGATAGAGCATTGATTGGATATGCCGAAATACTGGAATGACACGGGATGTCACATTTAAATAAATCACTAGTTTAGCCTGGGGATGCATAAATTACACAAAAAGTTGACTTTTGCAAACCAATAACTGCACAGTTGAAAACTGACATCAACAAGTGATAAGATTGTATAAACGTATCATGTAAATGCCAAATGATATTTTGGACGAAATTTCGCTTATGTTGCGGGTAATCGATTTAGAAAGAAAATAAATATCGACAACAATGTGTTTTGTGAGATATTTCTAAAATCTCATTTTGCCTCAGTTGATTTCTTTCCTACGCCTCCCAAAATATTATTGGGGTATCGGAGAAAGACCAAATTCTAATTCAGATGCAAATAATGAACTCATTGATAGATCCTAAATACATAAAAGCAAGGTCAAACGGAAGACCTTCCTTCACTCCATTAATGCATCATTGTTTTACTTTAATTTACTGAAAATGCATTTAGAAAAATAATCTAAACAAGAACCAGACATCCGGAAAAATTTCGTACAACTTGTAATTCTTTCATACAACGAATTTATCACTGAAAGGACAATCCATTAGAACCCTTTTAGTATTTACGACTGTTGTTATATTAAGTAAATTTCGTGTCTTGGGGGATTTACGATTTGCAGTTTTTGGCATCGGGTGAAATAAATCTGGCCAAGCTATGTAATCCTGCTTTCGACCAGATACGTTTTTATTTAGGTTACTGTGTTGTGTTTGAGGAAAGTTGACAGTAAATTCAAAAATTGCTTTAGAATTTTATTATAAATCTGAGGTCAGTTCGGTTCACTGGCAGAAAAGAAAACCCATGTCCCCATTTTTCAATAACGCCTCTCAATAATACTTTTCCCTGTCCTGACTACCTTAGAAATCCCTTTAGATACTGTTCCAAATCTCTGCACGTACGATCTTAGCTGGATTATTATTATGTAGCGCATGTAGTCGGAAGTGTGAGAAAATTTTGAGACAAGAGTGCAAAGTCCACAACTGTCGATAGAATACTAACGGTGAAAAAAAATATAAAATTCAATATTTCTGCCTTCAATAAAAATTCGTTTCCCTGCTTTTGCAATGCACAAGGAGCATGTCTAAATAATTTGTATGCTTCTCGGATAAAAGTGTTCATCTCTCTCACTGGATTGCCAAAGTGTGGGAGACGACATGTGTTTGTATTATAAATTTCTATGGTGCTGTGTAAGGAATCTGGTATTAAATAATTCAAGCATCAGCCCACCGTTTTTCAACCCTGTTAAACAATTAGTCGTCCCAACACCATCAATTTGAACAAACAAACTGCGACAGTTGCCGACTTCTTCGTAAACATCCCATCTCAAACCACTCTCGAAAAATTGAGAAACTCTTTTTGTCCCAAAAACATAAATTCCTTGTTAACCCAGTCTCCTTGGAAAAGAGTGTGCGAGTGAGTGGTATGTTAAAATTTAAAGAATTCATCTGGATCATAACTCATTCATTTTTTTTTACAAGCAATCCAATTCCACGCAAGTTTTGATTCGGTTAAACGGGAACGAGAAATGAGTGAAATTCGGACTTGTTGGAGTGTTAAATTAGTCAGTCGGCCCCGTATTTTAGTAAGAGGAAAGCAAGGAAAATCTGCTTTTTATTAAATAAGAAGCGAGAAGTTTTCGAGTGTAAGGCGATAAAATACACGAATTGCTACAGAGCAGATTCTACAATGGAATTAAACTATGGTAAAATTTTTTGAATTCTAAAGGAAGTCATAAAAATTAGAAAATTAAAATAAAATGTTGAACTTACACTGAAAGCTTCTTGGTCCACACAGGTCGTGTAATTCGACCAAGTAGCGTTTGATTTGGGATGTCGAAACCAAGTCCCATCCTCCAGGCATTCTTTGTGAGCTTTAACTAAACAATAAGGAATTAAGGACATTCATTCATATCAGATTTAAAACAATGGCTAAAAAGTTAGAAGGACATTTCAGTTGAGAGAGCAAATTTTATCTTCATAAGAAAGAAAAGCAATTATTTTTTTATCCTTCCAGATTTAATCCCCGTCCCGAAATTTTACCAAATCTGGTTGAGGCAAAGATTAATAAATTGATTTTCTACTGAGATTTACTTCATTCTTATTCTTTTCCGGCAAATACTGGTTTGTTCCAAAGGACAGCACAAGGGAAGTATGGAAATCAGTGCCTGAATACAGAAATAATAATCCGACCCAGTTCTCGTCCAAATAGGATTGAATTTTAAGGTGTAGCTTAAAGACACGAATAATAAATCTCAAAATCTGCTCCTTTTTGTCTAACTAAAACCAGATCTTGGAAAAAAGTTCTCCGTCACTGAAGATGCGGGCAGAGATTTGCTTTGGTATATCATTTCTTATTCCCCAAGAGTTTTGGATTTTAAGTTTTGATTGATTTTTTAATACCCAGAAATGTATGATTTACTTTTTGTCTGGAACTTATGAAACGTAAAATATGCTTTCAACTCAGTTCCGAAATCTCCATACCTATAGACCTGACAAGTTTTCCAAGGAAACCCTACGACGGATACGGATCATCTAATCAAGGTATTAATTCACTCACCCATGCCTACTTTCTCACTCAGTAATTTAACACGGCCAGTTTCTTTCCATTAATCCAAATTCAATCACTAGTTACTATTGCCCAAATGGAGCTAAATTCACGCCCAGCAATTTAATTCAATGTCTCATTATCCCAAAGTGACATTCAATTACACCACTCTCTCAACTTGTCTCTAATCAATTCCCTAATTGAATCCAATCCAATGCATTCATGAAACTGAGTAAGCAAGATAGAGGCGTTTGATGCTAAATTGAACCTGTAACTATTTAATAGGATGCTGGCCTAATTTAGTTGAACTTTCCGAAAACAAAGGCTCTCATTCAAAATTCAAAGAACGCATGAATCGAACACATGTTGCGTGTCTTGATCGCAAAGCAATTTTAATTGACAAACTTTTTCCATTAGTTCTTAGCCAAAGTTTTTCATATCCATCCAAGAAGAGGGCAATATGGAACATGGACTGAATATCCGTGATGAAAATTAAAAAAGACTGGGTCGACCGGAACAATAGATTCCGTTATTACATGTTTTACCCAAGCAATTTTATAAACAATGCCAATTAATTCCACGTAATTAAACTTGGACTGCTCTGACCAAGTAGTTTTGGCAGGATCATCAATCACACTTCCAGCAGTTTTTATTAACACCATAAGCATTTTAACGCGTCTGTATAACTTTTCCGTAAAAAGAGTCGTATAAATATTTTGCATAATTTTAGTCCCTTATTGTGGCCCAGAAATGTGGCACCATAATTTTATTTATTGCGGGCTCTTGCTCGTTGCTCGTCTCATAGATGAAATTTCCTTCCTAATTAAGGCAGACAGGCACCCGGTGTAAAATGCAAAGAGATAAAGACACCTTCCCAGAGGTTTACTTTGTCCGGAAGGTAATTTCCGAACCCAAGTCGGACTGAATGCAGTGAAGCATTTTGCGGAAAGTGAATAAATTAATTTCCACTTCGTGAGGCTACTGAACTAGTGCCACTACTACTTGTTGGAAGTTGAAATAACAATTATTCCAATGCGACCATGTCCAGTGCAAAAAGTTAAGTTAACTGAGATAATTATCTAAACATGCACAACCCAACCGTTACATATTACAGAGTTGTACGACACAGGGACTAATGTGCCTTATTATGCCACCCAATTTCACATGTTGCACGCATTTAATTAAACTGAAAGTGTTTTGTCCAGTCTACTAAAAGCAGAGGAAAACCACCTGGATAAAATCAAATCAAACCTCATATGCACACAAGACTTCAAAGCACTGACTGCTCTGCTACGATAGGAGTACTACTGCAATAACAAAACACGAACCGGAAAATCTTTGATCTTTCACCGGAATCATAGCATATCAAAACGCCATTCGTAGACAAAAAGACCATGACTACCTCAGGTTTTACTGTTGGACAGTGAATTTTCAATTACATTGAATTCCTCTTTCAAAGTTAAGTAACTTTAGATGAAACTTTTCTTCCATAAACGTAAAAGTTAAAGTAATGACACGATACTTATTGAGGGAACGATTTGCTTTTGCTTTAGCCACTTTTTACGTTTATCCATCAAGTCAAAAGGTTGCAAACTTTCACAAATTGAAATGACATTTAACCTCTTCCGTCCTAATTCCCACGACTCTCACTTTTCTATGAGTGAACTAAAAATAAAAAAAGAACTCACGGTCAGGATCAAATCCCGAGATAAACCACGGGCAGGGGGCGAGGGCTGTTTTACCGGCCTGAGTTTCATTCCAACAAGCCCACCCGTCGAAAGTTTTAGGACAGTAGACACCTGTAACAAGCAATAAAAAATGAAGGTTAATCAAGTCACAGAAAATCACTCAAGAGTCACTAAAACTCGGCCAATTAAATAACAACCGTACAGAAAAGTTGAGTTTGGGTACAACTTAGATTGAGATAAGCAATTGGGGCACCCACTACCAAAAACTAATCTCAACCTAGCAAATCTGCCGGAAATCTTGTCACTTTACGTCAACAACTTTTCTTAATGTCATCTTTTGGCAACAAACTTTTCTAATTTCCTGCACATCGCAAAAAACAAAATCCAACTAACCTACCTGACGCATTGTTGAAAGGCGTCAACTCGTTCGTAGCATTGCAAGCATATTCCGCAGCTGCGACGTGAAGCTGAGCTGCGCCTTTTGAGAAAAAATTCAGAAAATTGTTTAAAAATATGAAACAAACACTAAAATTTGCAAATATAAAATAAATTGATTCGTAAGTAATTACGCTCAAAGTCATTGGCTTCGGCTTCCGCTTCTGCATTGTCCACCAATTCGGTGAAATTGAGTTTGCTGTGGGTAAGGTCGAGAGAGGAACGGGTTGAGAGATCCATTGTTGTACGTTTTCCTTGAGTATATTAGTACTTCATTTTCTACCGGCTGTACCTGACACACGATAATGAATTGTTTATTTCAATTGTGTCCCAGTTTTTTATTTTTATTACGTCGTTGTTTTTTAGTGCAAGAGGAGAGTAAATTACTAATTAGCAGCTGCAGCCAGCCCCAGCGTATTTTTTCGTCGAAAAGATGCACTCTCAACTCTTAACAAGACAGGCGTAGGAATGAATACATTTCCAGTTTCTGCACGGATCGTGAAAAATCCACAGCTTGGAAGAATATCTTACTGCGAATATCGTCGTAAACCTTTGCTCTTTTAGCCATTAAATCATAACACTTTGATATTTGAGCAATCTTAACCAGAAATTCCACCACCACCACTATAAAAAACCAACATTTCGTGTTAATCTCCCGTCTCATTGATAGAGTAGATGCAAATGAGTGATATCAAATTACTGACTGGTGGACCACAAGTTGTTGGCTGCTTGGAAATCTCATTTACTTCATGCCAACTTTTCAGCTTGTTTGGTTTTTCTGTAGATGCTTTTGTTCTTTAATTTTAATGAACTAGTTATTTCATAGATCTTACTCATACGAACTCAAAAGCAGTAGAACTGATTTGATCTGAATCAAGGTTTCTGTCGACCTTCAATTGTTAAAATATTCCAATTGAGTTGCATATGCAAGATTATGCATGCATTTAATGACTTAAACATCAGGAGTGTAAATTAAAATAACGTCAATCATTTATTCTTTAATATCTCTACAGTACTATACCTGCTATTGCATGAGATCATGATGATTTTTTTTTAAGTAAATCGCAACAGAAAAGTAAACAATTAACTTCATGGAAGCCGTTCATTGGCAGAGTCCAATAATACAAATGAAATCGTGAAATGGTCATTGCAGGAATCTGCTAAATATATGTGCAAAACTTAAATTAGCATTCATTTACGTCACCACAAAGGAGCAGGTATTTTATTACCCAGTAATCAGTTAAATGTTTTATTGATATGCAAACCAATTCACCACACAAACTAAATAGGTGTTTGCAACTATTCAACTGGATAGAATGTAATCTTGTTCCAGAAGTTATTTTTGTGGCATGTTTTCAAAATATTATTCTTCCACTAGTTTGAGGGATTGAGTAGTTTTACGGTAGTTTCTCACATTCCGGAGGATGGAATCTCTATCATGGAATTGAATTCAAAAGTCGAAAAACAATTCCGAACCACGCCAACTACGCGACATGTCAAGTTTCAGAAAAGTTTAGATACGAAAATTCATATGAAGTTAATCAAATACCAGACATGATTACAGTGAAACTAGACAAATTTTCAGATCAAATTTTCAGAGTTAGATGAACCCGTGAAATAAATTGCTTGCCTTCATGGCTAACTCAGTAGCTACAAGAAATAAATTTCCAGGTGGATGCGACAAGTTTTATCAAATCCATTATTATTAAATTTCTGAAGTCTACATAGTCGACAAATTCTTTATTAAAAGCTGTTTAAAACCGGCAAGATTTTTTCCTAATCTCACGGATTTCCTGATCTCCAAGATCGATAGCACCCTTCCCACGTTTCTCAACATTAATTTCCTGTTTCGAATAAATGGACTGTATAACAACTAAACTTGAATTCTTTATCGAGTCAAAATTGAGCTCAATTTTGACACACTGTTGCACAACTTCTTTATTCGATAACAATTCTAATCCACCAACCACAAAATTCTACAAACTGGCAATATGGAAATCTTTCTCATTTTCTTTCTAGGTTGTATTTCTGTTTCACTTCTAATAAACGAAATCCATTCCTTACAGCCGTCAGAAACCCCATCACACTGTTGCGTACCGTAAATAAATGCAGGAATTATGTGTGATATATTCCGTTTACTTACCCAGAAGTGTTTACTCTTTCAAATACATCCTGCAGTACAATTTGATCGATATATATATGTTGATGGAAATGTATGCCATACAAATTGAACTGGCTATTTACATAAATTTTGCACAATTCATTCGGGAAGCCTGATTATTCACAGTTTTAGCAAATTGTCTGGAATAAATACCTTAATTTTTTTGAGGAAAGAAAACTTGTCAATCCGGTTTTATCAGTCTCACTTTTTTCGCAAAATCTCCAAGAATCCCGACGGTATAGATTTTCTCAATAGAGGAGCAAAATATTTCTTAATGTGTAAATCCTTACAATGACTAGTTCTATGAGATTTGTCAATTTGAGACGAGTTTCATTACGGAGCAGCGATGCGAAACTTGTGCACTCGACGGCTAGGGCACGACTGGAAAGGTTGAGCCAAGAGAATGATATTTTAACTCCTCGTATAATGCGTGCGGGTGAATTCGACACTGTTTTTAAGTTAAGAAACGAGTTGGACATTGGCAAATGAGATTTTAAGAAATGGAATCCGGGCATTTGCTTGTTTTGTTGTGTTTGCGACATTTATCTTGCTGATGTGTTTTTTTCGTTGTAGTTGAATAAAAAGAGTAGAAGTTTGGTATGCTTTCCAATTAAACATTTTTGTCATTCAATCTTTCATGAATAATGGGAACAATGAACACCGAAGGAAGTGGAGAAAGTGCTGTCAACCTTGAAGAGAGTGTCGTCTAACTTTGCAGAAAGAAAGTAACCTACTGTTGCATACTAGTCCATTGGAAACGAATAAGTCTTAGAGAAGATGATAACCCATATCAACCATCGAAGGGTTGGTTGATACGGACGGACACATTTTGCTACAGTACAACCTCCGTTCATTTGGGTTCAGTTGTGAGACGACGGACAGAGTGAGTGATGGCAACTTTAGTACAATTATGGCTATGTACAAATAAACATTTTATATCAAACCAAATAATGATTAAACAAGGGTGTGTAAATGTTAAGTATGTGACTATGCCTATTTTCATTAATTGATAAAAAATACACGAGTACCGGCCTTGAGAAACAATTGGCAAAAACCATGGCTATATACTTCTCACAGACAATTCGACTCTTGTCCAGTCAGCAAAATTTGATGCTTAACTCAAATCATCTCAAAATATTTCAGAAACATGACTTACAAACTGAAATACTTCAATATCAAGGGTCGTGGTGAAGATATCCGCCTCATCTTTACCGTTGCTGGGGTCAAGTTCACGGATGATCGAGTTAAAAATGAAGACTGGCCTGCTATGATGGGAGGTATGAGTAAATATTCAACCATTTTATTGGAGTTGAGTTTGGCTAAACATTTTTAAATTGATCCAACCAACACAGACACGCCTTGGGGTCAACTTCCCATCCTGGAATTGAATGGGGGCAAACAAACCCTTGCCCAGTCTGTGACAATTTGTCGCTACCTCGCCCGAAAGTATGGACTTACGGGTGGGAGTGAGTGGGAGTCGGCCAAATGCGACGAGTATGTCGATTCGGCGGTGGATCTTTTTGCAGGTCGGTTTTCACTAGATGTTTCTCATGTATTTATCCAGTTTTTCATA
This sequence comes from Folsomia manolachei, assembly GCA_036491905.1. Classification (NCBI taxonomy): domain Eukaryota; kingdom Metazoa; phylum Arthropoda; class Collembola; order Entomobryomorpha; family Isotomidae; genus Folsomia; species Folsomia manolachei. The sequence goes on from JAAXNX010002545.1 coordinate 11,236, forward strand.
ATTACAAGAAATGTCAAAGAGTCAATTGTTTGTAGAATGGTTAAAATTCGTTTTTGAAAAGGATCCAACAAATCAAGCCGAGGCGAAGGGAACTTTTATGAAGGTTCATTTGCCCAAGTATTTGGGAAAGTTGAACATGATCAAGGTTAGCTTCTAAGAGCTATACTATATAACGTTAAGTACACAAATTCTAACTGGAAAGTTTAAATTTTCTCTCAACAGACCGAAAACGGTGGGTCGTACCTGGTAGGGAAGAACCTCACTTGGTGTGATATATTTATTTCGGACAAATTGGAACGCTTGGAAGAGACCGTGGGGCCAAAGGTGTTGGATGGGTATCCACATTTGAGAAAGTTGAAGGAAACCGTGTTTGGAGAGGAGAAAATAAAAGCTTATCTCCTAAAAAGGGAGAAAACCGATATGTAGAAAGATGAAAGGATTGTTGTTTGTTACAGCATTTATTCTGGCTAATTTGGGGAGCGAACAATAAATAATTGGATCTTGATTAGTTTTATAAGCTCTGAAATTCATTTACATTCCAATTCTTAACGACTCATTCCGCAGACAATTTATGTCATTTATTTTTTGCTTCTTCCATTTGTCAGTTCAGTTGGAACCACCATATAACCTAACCCCATGAGAAGGCATTGCAATTTTGAGAAGGCATTCCGATAATCCCAACAATCATTAGAGTTTTTCAAGGGAATTGTTAAGTTGGATGAGTTCTGCAGTTTCTTGCTGTGAGCGAGTATTATTTGAATTACAGAGCTGTAATGTGATTTTATACGTTTATATTATTAGATTATAATAATATAGAGTCATGTAAAAATGATTGAGCAGTTCCTTGAATTTGGATATGCCGGAACGATTCGAAAGTTGGAATTAATTATAAAATCAATTCTTCAAAAATGTAAAATAAAATACACTTGGATTCTTATACAAATTGTTTATTTATTGAATAAACAAAAATAATAGCAATAATAAACGCATTTTAAAACGCACCTCTACAAAGTGTTTGAAAATCAATCCATAAAATAAAAGATAAAATTAAAAGGCTTTACTGCCATTAAAAAATGCAATGAAAATACCAATGGAAGCCCCAACTCCTACCAGAATCATTAAAATTCCTTTGAGTCGCTCATTTTCTTTTTTGACATCTTTCAAAACTTTCAGATATTCTTCAAACCGTCCCATTTTATCCTCGCATGACTTCAAAGTACTTTCCAAGCCCTTATAGTTTTTTCGACAGTGGTCAAAATCTCCTACCATTTTTTCCAACTGGACTCCACATTGTCTGAGATTTTCTTCACTGACTCTAGCAGTTTCATAAGATTTGTGCATCATGTAGTCTCGAAGTTGATCCCGTTGTTCAATTTGATAATGAACTTCGTCCCTTTCCAATTGTGTCATATTGGCATGGAAGAGGTTTTGCGTGGTAAGGATTTGTGAGTAGAGATAAGTGTGGATAAGAAAGAGGGAGGCAGTCAACAATAGAGTAGAGAGGAGGGCCAAAATTACGCTCTTATTGTTGGAACTGGCAGTCGCAAAGGGTTTATTAAAGGGCAGGGTGGAGATTAGTGAGGATAGTTGCGCATTAGCAAAGGTCATTCCTATTAAATAAATTAGTTCACAAAATTAATATTCATGTGTTGAATAAACTGAATTGGAGTTGTCTTTAAGTCGCTGTTTAACGTTTAAGAACCTACGGTCACGGAGAAGAGCGTATGTTGAGGTTTGATGGTTAAGAGATTGGAGGAGGACGGGATTTATGTGGGTGGGGTGGTCGTCATCAGTGTCCGTGTCAGTTGTGGTGGGTGGGATAGGGGGTGAGACTTCCTCCATAACTGAGCCTTTCATGGATTTTGTGGAATTCAGGAGGCTCTGTGCAAATGG
>JAAXNX010002546.1:0-13121 GCA_036491905.1 Folsomia manolachei
TCCTTTCTACTTGGGTGATTTACAGGTTTTTAATTTAATTACTTTGTTGTAGCCGAAATGAGATGTCACCTTGTCATTTCATTTGCATACCATCGTCCAACAACTAAGCTTAGCGGGCATTACCCTTTCTTTACTGTAATCTTAATCTTATCTCTTTTTTATTAACTATGCATTTCCTTTCACAAGAAGTGCAATACTGCAAAGAAATATGTTCTTGAAAATAGCTCGTCAGATAACAAAAAATGGATTTAATGATTCATCTTGGAGTACATGCTTACAAATGCAAATATCACAAGCAACCTGAGTAACGCTTCCAAAGCTTTGTCTTTGTGTAGAAATATTTAACTGATAGCTTTTTGCAAGGCCAATTCGTTTCAGATTCGAATCTTTCTCATCAACTTGGATGCCGTTTGTTAGCATTTGTTAAAAAGAAATACTAGAAATGATCAGAGCCAAGATTTCTCTGGAATTTTAAAGTAGTAGCACCCAAGTTATTGACATTGACACTGATTACCACCGTCGCATATTTATTGCATGTGGTACTGGTGAGGTGGTCCCACGTTCAGGTTCAACTTTAAACAGCGTCGTGATCCGTATTAAATATAAATACCCAAATTAATTTGCATTTCTATTTCATTGATACAACAATTAATGTGGATGTGAGCTGTGAAGAAAAGTGCATTTGTAATTTTATTACCTCGCTTCTTTACACTTGTTGAAGTTTAAATATTTTGTTAAAGTTGAAAGTGACTTGAAACATGAAAATCTTTTTTGCCAAATTTATTACGCGACAAATGAAAGGAAATAAAAATGACAAGGAACACCACTAAACTGATGTCTTCAAGTTTGCCGAACCGGACGAAATAGTCACGGGAAATACATGGCCAGAATGGCAGATAAGATATGCCAGCCAATGAATTCATACTGTGTAAGGAAGTGGTCTCAACTTTTTAGTGGAACTGCATTAAATTAGTTGGGCTGTATGGGATCAGTTGCCCTGCTCATCTTCCTGCATGCTCGTTTGCAATTCGACGTGCCGACAGAGAGTCGTGATTTACGGTAGGATAACACAAAAAGATGATTGACATTCCTAAGCAGTTGGTAGAAATTCAAGTTGAGACTAAATCTTTTATGATGGGATGAGAGAACTGAAAAGGATTTGAAGGCGAAGAATTTCTTTTCAGTTCCAATTGGTTAAAAAGTGATTTAGAAGTTGCAATTCAAGGAACTTTTTTAAGCTTGGGATTTAATGTAGAGTATAGCACAGAGAAGTTGGACGAACGTCGGAATATCACTGATGACAAATTAATCAAATGGACAAATCCTTTTCTGAAAGTGATTTTATTATTTTATACCCGAGGAACCCGTTACTTATTTTTTACTTTTCGTTCTGTTCAAGAATTTCTTCTTGTGCAATCGAGTATTGCACAATTTGAGATCCGTTGCTTTCCTGCCTTCACCTCAACGGAGTAGTGGACTGTAATTAATGAAGGAATGAGTTTAATTATTTGTAACTTTCTTGTGTATAACTTCATCACGTTTGCAGGTTGTCTTGTCAGTAGGCCTTGTCTTCGGGTTTAATTACATTTAATTAGACATGAGATAATGCTCTCCCAGGCATCATCTGTAGTTGTACATCCAACCCATCGTTGTTGGTGTGTTTGTGAAATTCAAGAAAGAAATGAAAAAGTCTGCTTTGCTTACAGAAGCACTCCTTACTCATTTATGGCTTTGGCTTACCATCGTCGTTGGAGGTAAGAGAAGGTAGTCAACTGGGTGCAGTTGGATGTTGAATTACAACGGACTTCTGCTAATTAGTTAATCTTTCTTTCCCTTGAGTCACTCCGAATTTTTGCATAGTGCTCCAAGCTGTTGGTTGCTCAACACTGTTGTTAGAATAAGCAATGTTTCATTCAATAAGACGAGACCAGGCCGGAGTAAAAAGATAATGAAGTCTGGCGATATTATGGGGATTGTAAAATAAAGTAAACTTTTCTCAGCTTGGAGAAGAATGCCGAGTCATCCCTCTGAAATAAAACTAGCAACTATTACCATTCATTTATTTTCATTTTGAACATGACGAAGTTGAATTCATTTCATTTTTTCCAACGACTTGCCCTGGCAAGTGTTCCCTGTAATTCATGCAAATAACCTTTACACGCAGAAAGCTTTGTTTAGATTCGTAGATTTTCTTGTCTGATATTTTAAATTTTTATTTGAATTATTTGAATGTTTTACCCCCAATGCACTTACTATTAGGGGAAGTCACAAAAATGAAGAGGTACTGCGGCCGAGTTGTGAATTTGGAAAGGAATGCTTGTTGTCAAAATTCCCATAAAACTGATTCTAAATTTTTATTATCCTTCTGGCTCCAAGTCCTCTTTTGACAATTGGAAGAACACCGACGAAGCAGAAAGAAAATTGGACTTGTATTATTATATTCATGAACATTTGGAGTTATGTAGGACGGGACGGGCCACGCCAGATAAATACAGAACCATGTGCGGATTGACAAAAGAGTGAAAATGAACCATTTGTAAATGAATCCATGCAGATTGCTTAGAAAAAGTACTTGTCACACTGCTTTCGCATTTGGTTACATAAAACAACACCTGCCACCTTTTTTAATTACAATAAAAAACATTGAGTAGTTTTTATTTCTTTCTGGATAAAGACAGTTTATTCATTGTGCTTTTGTTCCATTATAAGTTAATCCTGCAGAAACAATTAGATACAAGTTCTTGGTTTGTTTAGGATGAAGTAACAATCACAGACTAATTACCTTTTGCTTGCTTGATTATCTTAGAATTTCGACTTTCAATTTCAACTGGTTCTGTAAATAGACTCTGTAACTGGGAGCATGTTGTATAAATCAATTTTAAAATGCCACGAAAGCTTTGTATTTTTCCACAACCACGGAAAAAGGGTATCCATATTCATTTACCTGCTGAGCAGATTCTTTTCCACTTATTATGCTACGTCTGCAATGGGATTTTACGTTACCAAACAAAATGACACACCACACCTTTCTTACAGAATCACACCGAGTTCCACAAAGTATAAGTTTCTTGCTGGGTTTATCCAACCATTCATTCATCCGTTCTTCTGGTAGAAAGGGAATGAATTTTTACCGTAGTTGTCAGGTAGTCAGTGGAGAGTAGCAAAATTGTCGAGACCTAGTCAAAAACTTAACAACAATTGACAGGTTGTCCAACTTTTTCAACTAAAACGTATTCAACGTAAGTTATCCCAGCATTGCATGGTCTCATTGGACTTCGACTTGGTTCTCAGCTTAGAAAAGTTGGGTGAAGTTATCTGGAAAGTTACACCTTTGCCTGGATTGGATCAATGAAGGAAAACATTCATTTCTCATTTTCTTTGACATTCAACAATGGAGTTCGATTTCCTTTCAATGCTTCGAAAGTATTTTTCCAATATTTTTGATTGGATGAAGAAATGGGATTTAGGTATGATTAATTCATGCATGAAGAAAAGTTAACCTTTGGAACGTAGAGAATAAGTGTACCAAGCAAAACACAAGTTCCTTGGTTAATATATTGTGGAAACGAAATTAAAAGTTTATTTACGATAACTTAAAAATTGGGTAATAACCCTGCAAATTTTTTACACTTTTCAATTTCTGAATATTACATTGTCATTCAAAAGTTTTGATGTAACGTCCAATTCATCTTGATCCAAGTTCACTCTTGTAAGAAAACACCCCTAATGCATTGTGAGTAAATTCTCTTTGAAGATTTGGGACACAAAAGTATTTGGGATGCGAAAATGGGTTGGTTGCTTTTCTTTACTAACTTTATTTTAGACGACATACCACCCTTCTACATTCCTTTTTTCTCAAAGGAAAAATATAATCATTGCAAGAAGGTTTTGTGAGAACTTTGATAAAACACCAACCACCGCTTTCTTGATCTTAGGATTTGTGTATTTTGCCCTGTGACGCTACTAATGCCCAAAAAGGTTTGGCTCAGCCATTGAAATGTTTGATCACAAACCGTTGGAATCCTCCCGAAGTTCAATGGTCATTGGAATCTCACAACCACAAGCCTTGCATTCCATATAAACCGAAATTTTAATCGGCAAATCCTTAGCACATATACAAAAAAGGAGATAAAAAGTTAGGAAAGGGCACGTCCACGAAATGAACTGTCCATCCGTAAAACAAAAGTTCGAGGTGTGTACCGTATCTACTTCGTATTGATAAACTTCATTCCACAATCCTGGGAAATCCCATTGTCCCGGCTGTTGATAAAGTGCTAATTACAAATACGTACATCCGTTGGTAAATAGGCATGAATTGTTTGTTTTCCACGAATAGTTGCACATAACAGAAAAGGCAGAGGTTACACCGACCCGATCCAACCCTGCTGTTTTTAGCAGACTAAAATGCATACAGAAAACGATTAGATTGACAGGTGGAACTAAAATCCTAGCTCAAGCAACTCCCCACGATAAGGATTTTGTTTTGTCCCAAAACTGGCCGCCCAGGTTGACATTTTTTATGTGCTTTCTATTCTATGCGTATTTTCGGTTTTGTAATAGCAAATATGCTATGCTGCAACGCTCCTTCTTCACGGGACTGTAATTCTAAATGCTAAATGCTAAATGATCCTTTCTGTGAGATCACACGAGTCGATGTTACCATTTTAACAACAACTAATACCAATGATTACACGTTGTATTATTCCACGTTTGCATTATATGTGAAAACGCAAGGTCCTGGTGTGCATACTGGTCATATGCAACTTTAAAACTGAAATCTAGAGACTTTACGTGAGTAAAATTGAGGCTAAACATAGAGGGATTATTCAAATCCAAGGCTGTAATTATTGGCTGTTGATGTTTTGGCAAGGTATTTTTGTCAAATGTGACTGGAGGTTACTGACGACCGACTACAATGGCTGTCATTTGCGTCATGACATAAGATAATGACCACTATAGAAATCTGTCCACACGTATGAGCTGCTAGTGCTTTGTAGAAACACAAAATTATTGCATTTATTGAGTGAAATTTTATGGAAATTGCAGCTATTTTTTACAATTTTGCACTTCCGGTTAAATTTCAATAACAGTACGTAAAAAATAGTCTATTCGACTGATTTAAAATTCATGCTTTTACGTATTCTGTATGTGCACTGGATGATCTTGATGTAATTATGCAGGTATTTTCGCAAATGATGCTGATAATAACGGAATTTCTAAAATGTGAAAATTATCCACACTTCTAATATATGTGAACTTAATCGAGGTTAGTGAGCAACAATGGAACATTGAGCTAACTGATTGTGTCCAATTACTTTAAAATTATATAAACAAACAACTCACGCAAAGCAATCATGTATCTGTTTGTCAGTGTCAAAGATTACTTTTGAGAAGAATGAGTCATTCCACTAATAATTCCAATTCAAGCAATGTTCTGTCCTGTTGCCATCAGACTTTAAACTGTCCGTCGGAACTTTTAAGTACATAGTTTTGCTTAGAAATGCCACACAAACAGGTTTTTGGTATTCGGACCAGCGTGCAAAAATGAAAAAAACCAGATTTAACTCGGTAAATATGCGCTCGTCAACAATTGCCAAACACAATTTGTTACTAGCCATGTATGACTGCTCGCACACACGCAAGCTCAGCTAACACAAGCTTTAACTCTAAAGAAAGGACAAAGTCATTTGAAAAGGAAATTGGGGACAAAGTCAAGTAGCATGGCATTAGATATTGAATTGCGTCTATGCACATTCCAATAATGGCTGTTTAACAAATTGTTCATAAACTTTAAAGGTAGTTTATTTAGCAAGTGGTCAATGGCTTTGGGTTGAGCTTGGTTTTAATATATACGCATATCACATAATGGGATGGGATAGAATTGAAGTCGGCCAAATCATTATTGTCTTGTTAGTCATTAAACTTATTAGCTGATCCATTATTCGGCTCATATCATATTACATGTAGTTGAACTCAATTCTTTGCGACAATAAGCAATTCAGTTCATGATACATTATCGGAAATATCCGAAAATGGCGAAATTACCAAATTGCTACTCTGAACCAGATTTGTTAATGGATAATGGAGTATTGGAGTAGGATGAAGTGGGCAGTAATTTGTTTCAGATCAGAATCTTGCATTATTGAAGTGATCAATGTGTGTTAATATCACAATTTTAAGAAATATGTTTTCATGTCTCGATAAGATAATACCGATCTATTAAGTGATGACAGGGTGCATTACACAAACTTAACAGTATGGCATATGCTTGAAAACCCCGTAATTTGCTAAATGTGAGAATTCTGTATTTTCACCCAAACATCAACATCATAAATCACAAAGCAAAACTCAAGAATACTTCACAAGGAGCTTTTTGATTATTGAGGTTGTCTGCTTATAAATTATGTTCTGATGATGATCCATTCGAATAGCTGCTGTGATTACATAAATATACATCTTTGTATTTTAACGAACCAAAGTTATCGTAATTTGAGTTTCATTCAAAAGGACAAAAACAGAATTTGTATCGTCAAATTTTCTTGTTGGTTGACAACAATGACAACCCTTCGACTTGGAATACAAGTAACGAAATGAGCCACGTTTTTTTGGAGTCCGAAATTACCACCATGATTTAGCGACAAATAAATATTTCGCCACAAATAAGGCGAATTAAGGTAATCAGATTTGTAAAGCAATAAAGCTCGTTTTTACACAGAACAGCTATGTAAATAAACCAGTTGATGATGATTTTCACCATTGGCGAAGTGATAACAAACATCTCGAGATTCCTGAAAATTCTCATTAACTCCTTGTTTTCCAGTTCTTTTGAATATAGGCATTATAAATACGCGGAATAGTGTCTGACGAAGCAGACATGTCAACAAATTAAACGCTACGTCTGCCTTTCAATGACCCTTGTGCTCAAATTGATGTTTCATGTTTATTTTTCAAACAAACACTTTTTGTACCAAAAAAACACTTATTCTGAATAAATATGATTTAGCAGAATGTGTGTTGAATGGGGATTTAAATTTATTTTTCCCAAGACACCATCGAAAACGAATCTCCCCATGGCGTCTTGATACACATATGTAGCGTCCGTTTGGCTGGGTGAAAACATGTAGACAGAGGTACATGCGTCCACCACAAATTACAAAATGTAATACAATTTAGGACCGGATTCTTTCAAACAAAGATTGAATGGATCAATTTCAACGCATCTGCTCTAATTTCTCAAACATTCTTAATATTTTTATGTAGGTCCATAAATCATGTAAAAAGATTCGACTCACTCAGGTGCATACCTCACTGAGCTACATGATCTTGATTCCACCCTCTTATTAGCTAATAATCTTTAGCAAAAAGCTGTTTTGACTTTAAACCATGTTGAAAAGCTAGCTAATGGGATTTGATGAGACAATGAGGATCCGAATTGAAAGTAGAAATTAGATCAAATCTTCACTTCAAGGCAAAACAAGGCAAAATTTATGGTGTGGTCAGTCACTGTCAGATTTTGGCTACCATCAAATCATCGGCAAGTCAAGTCATGAATACCGATATAATGCAAGGGTGGGGTCTTAAATTTTGCAAGTACACAATACCATTTTGTACGTCCATCATCTAAAAGTAATGTACACACTAAACCACAGGTTAAATTGATATGTTACATGTCGAATATTGCCAAATGTTCTACCCGGATCAAAACTGCGGCGTAATTTACTTCCTATTATTTTATGGGGTCCATTAATTAAAGTAAAATTTTCTCTTGGCTGACACAAAGAAGAAATTCATACACTTATTACCTCGCTGCATCCTATTAGTCCGTTTCCGAGGACATAGTTAATTTTATGTGATGGAAGGTTAAATGTCAGACACACGGGATGAATGACGTTAAATAAAAGGAGACTGATTATGATTTTACCTTTTATGGTCCACAACACATGATTATCTTTCGTTTTCTCTGATACATAATTTGTATTCCTCTGCTGACATATAAACCATTATCAAAAAAGTTAAACCTTGTATCTTAACTCGCCTTATCGAAATAACACAAGAATGTAACACAATGAAAAATATTATACCTTGATTTCTAAGTTGTACTCGTAAGCGTCAACCCACAACTGCCTGATTTTATACCACATTTTAAAGAAATTACAATTTTTGCCATTGAGTTAAGAACGTTAAAATGTAGAGAAAGATGAGATTTTTATTGGCTAAGTTGTTTTTCATTGTTGTCGTACAATCAAAACGGAACAAGTGTTACTTTTACTCAGCCTGGGTTAGTTGCAGCTTGTGCTGTCTATTTCTATTGTCCGTCAGCCATACCTTTGGTTTTGGTCATGAGAAGTAAATACTTGCAAAAATACAGGTTTTGTGGCATATATCCCAATTATCTCTTTAGCTATGGTTATGACATTGCAGAGAGTACAAGTCAAAAAAGGTGTCAAGCAAATGATTATCTTGACTCTTTAAGGAGTAAATGGCACAATGTTAAAGTAATAATAATTTCGGAAACTGAGAGACAGCAGGTAACATAAAAATATAGTTAAATTCACGTCATATCAAATCACAAAACATTTTCACCCCAACTTTTATCAAAGCAAAGAAAAGATTTTGTGAAGTGACACTTCCGTTATTCAGCTCAAGATTAGTTTATTTTACAGATATACAAGTCGGTTAATGAAGTGCAAGTTTAAGTCGTATTATTCACACTAAGGCTAGGCTGGGTACGTAATAACCCATCTTTTCTGACAGTCAACAATGTAAAAAGAAACACAAGCTCATTTAGCATAGCCTTGTATGTATTTATCTGCATCTCTTATCGATAATTATTTATCGCTCGTCCCGTCCCACCGAGGGGCAATAACAGTAATATTTGGTGATGATGATATACTACGTCCAAGTCAATGAACAAATGATACATCGAAGGAGGAGATGATTCCCATGTTTAGGCCCACCGAGAGACATGCCCCACACACCATACCATTATATTAAGGGCAAATAAATACCAAATATTACATTGTTACTTTAATAAACAGATGATCAGCCCGAGTCTGACTATGGCAGGAAGGCTGAAATATCTCTGCAATGCTCATGGATGAATATGTGAATAGTTTTAAATTCATTGTTGGGTGTCACTGTGTTATTGTGCCATTTGTTAGTTGGTTCTAAAACACTCTTCGGGATGAAATATGGGTCATCATAAACTCGTGCAATTCAACTCAACTCAACATGCTCATTATAACCGGGGGTAAACAATAACATCCATTAGCACCCTATCAAATTCAGCCTGTCGGGTTGAAGTGGATGATGGCAGCCGAGTTTAGAATTTAGATGGATTTTATTTGCTGAACTTCAGACTTTAGTTGAACCAGGCCATTGCATAGACATTCTGTCATTACCATTTTAGCCAACTACCAACTGGGGAACAAAAGAGAAAATTCCCATGAAAAGGCCACTCTCGTCTCTCTGAAGGATTGTAAACTGCAACTTTACTTCATCCAACTCCGCCCGGCACTCAGACGCATTTTAGTTCACTTGACTTGGCTCATCTCATCTCATTTGAATCCGTAATACGGAACTTGGACTTGGATTCTTGAACATAAATGTTTTTAAAGAAGGAGTTAAAGGAGAAGGTTGGTGAGGAAGAGAATGGTTGGGGGCTGGCCATTGGTCCATTAATTTTGGATTTGCATGCATGAATCTTGAATGCAATCTTTTAGCACAGTCAACAACACTAATGTGAAACTAAGTAAGCCGTATAAATTTATGAAATTGGTCTTGTAACGTGTTTGGAGTCCTGATTCTGGTATTAAGAGAAATGTGGGTAAGGAAATCTAGGAAAATATCACAATCTTGATTGTAGAAAATGATCAAGAACCCACAGGCAATTCATGTTGCAGTCCAGTCACAAGAATTATTGTATTTGATTTCTTGTTGGATTCAATGATTAAATATAAATTACATCTAAACATGAAATGAACATATTTATTAAAACATTTTACAGGTAAAAACTGTTACTTGAAATCAAGGTGCGTTGTTATTGTTATGTTCACTGTCAAAATGCAGGAAAAGCTGGGTAGATAAATGTAAAAAATAGGCAGTTTTTCAAACCCCTTGTCAAAGATGAAGCATGAACACAAAGGGATAAAGTCATGAAATATTCTCTGGTCATAGTTTGTATTATAATGCAAATTAGTAGTGTGTCCCCAAAACATAAATACCGATCCAACCTAATGGATATCTCATGCAGGTAATAATGTTTAATACATAATGAGTACCCATCTGGGATTAAAAACATTATTTTAATTTTTGAATTCAATACGACATGAAATGGTTTGAATAATGGTGATCGAGTAAGCAAAATAATCGAACAACAATTTTTAACATGCGCGTTTCTTCTAGTAAATTTAATTGCTTCGATTTCTTATTCAATATAAAAGTTATTAAGTCTTCGTGGGTTTGGACAGTGTTTGAATTAGTTAGACATATCTGTACACGCCACTTTCTGGCTTTTACTGATATTCAATGAAACCCAGAGATTTTATTCCGTATTTTGTGGGTGAAACACGTGTTTCAGTTATCGACTTTGCATTGATTTTCACCATTAGGAATATTTACATTTTGTCCTAAAAATATTTTTTCGAAAATTGAAAGCACGTTTTGCTGTATGGACTAAACTCTAGCAATAAGCATTTGTAATTTCGCAGCCACAAAAATGTAGTTTAGTGCAAACGTCATGCATATTTATGGGATTTGGTCCTTGTATAAAGTTGAACTGATCGAGACATTAGTTTTAGTTTCAAACCTTCAAAACTTGCGATGAAAAATGAATTTTATGTCGGATGAAATCAACCCATGCATAAAATTGGTTGCTGCGATTTGACGGCTGGAACATACAGCGAATAGCAGTCAAGTGTAAATTCAGGAAACTTTACCCATTTTTATTACCTCATATCACATCACCTTATGCTTGGTTTGAGTTTGTCATAAATTTTCTATAGTTCATAATTTTGTAGGTTATCAAAGACCACGTGCATATTCGATGTCATAACATTTCAATGAAGGAATAAAATATTCATTATCAAACTGTTGAAAATCTTGCAATATTTTGTCTCATTTTGGAAATATGCATTTAACTGCGTGTCGTCAAACAATATCAGATTCCAGTGACACGGTTAAAAAAATATTTTTTTTTACAAAACTTAGATAACTCAAATCGCATTGACTCTCCTGCCCTACAGAATACGTACGCTCTGCTTATTAGCTCACACAAGGTACATGGAAGAGACCAGGAGAAAGTTCCGTAACAAAAAGAATCTTCAGGAAAGTTTTACGATTGCAGCCAAATCGCCTAGCTCCCAGTTTTAGCAGAGCATGGTTATCCAATCTCATAAAAGTTATCCTCATTCATTACTTTTACCCAACTTTACTTCCTTATTTACGGAGATCCAAGCTCCACTGGAAGAATAGAGCAGTGATAAGCAACAGTCAATAAACTCATTGATCCTTGCATGGTGGTTTGGTTGGCCTAATATCAACCAATCCGTATCTAATAAATCAATGGATTAGAATTCTGATAGCTAGTTGAGTGAATTCATTCGTATCTATTTCTTCAATTCTATTAAATCTCATCCATGATTTGATCTGTCCTGTCTGATTGAATTCATATCCAGTCCAGTTCACCTACCTAAGTTATCTCAACATGGATACAATCCCATCCCATTTCTTCCCATTGTATCTTCTACATTAGCTTTTTTTCTCTCCTACCATTTTCTTATCTTTGTGTTTACTTTTCCATTCCAGCAGACATCAAGATACAGATAGCAACGGCATAAAGGAAATAAGTGTGGATTATCGGAAAGTGGATTTCTTTCTATGGGCATTTAGCAGCTTGATAAAATAAAATCCACTCCAGCCTAAGGAAGGAGTTCCTTTTTAGTTGGAAGAGATTGACCGGACGGACACATTGAACACGGGAATAACACTGTATCCGACTGGGTTGGCTTGGTCCATCGGTGGGCTGTTGGTGGTATTGGTTTTACTTTTGCAAAGTAAAACTGCAAAGTGTAAGACGATATTTGGCCAAGAAAAAGGAAGAAAAGAGAGAAAGAAAGCGTTGGAGAAAGTGTAAGTGAGTCTGGACCAGGGGCAGATCAACTTTATGGGAAAGTAATAACGAAAGGAAAGCCTTGAGGAGAGAATCCATCGAAAGAAAAGAAGGAAGGAAACCAACCGGGTTCCTCAAGAAGAACTTTTACTTTACTGACTTGCTTTATTTAGCCTTTAGCCAACCCTGGCTGGCTACGCCACCAGTCTCGGCTAGGGACTCAAGTGGAGAAGTTTTTAAAGTGATTGTGTAGCGTGATGGGAATCGATATATCATCGAAATGAAGACCGAGAGAAATTCAGTAAGCCTTTTTATGCCTCTCTTTTATTAGCTTGTTCCAACCATAGAGCATAGCATTGATAGCATCTCTTATATGTGAGTGTACCATCAATCCAGCCCATAGAAGGAGGAGGTAGTCGCGACCAGGTAACTTTTATCTCGGAAATAATTGCGGGTTAGACTGAATGGAGTAAGATTTCTCTCCGTAGAACCTCCGGTGGTCTTCTGGGTAGTAGTCAACTGCACACATCAACTAAACTATACCCAGCTCTTTCCTCCAGCACTTGCTCACTTCCGCCTTGTTTAGAAAGAAAAGTATGTAACAAAATGTGAAAGAGTTGAGTTCAAAGTTATCTAATGATGTCTGAGGGAAGGAGAGGAAGCTCACGGTGTGGCAGTCGAGTCAGTGGTGAGCTCCAGTTGAAGGAGAAAGTAGCCGGAATTAGCGAACTTAAAGTTTACACAATATCAGGTCAGGTATTGAAATTGGGCCCAGGTACGAGAATCTCGTATTATGTGCCAGTAGACAGACATTGAAATGAAGAGTTGTAAATGGCCGTTTTGGGAGAGAGGAAACATTTTCATGTAATTAATAAAATCCAAACGAAGCCCTAGTTTGTTTGTTGGTACAAAGAAGTGTTGCCACCTTTCCCATTAGCTTGTGGAAGAGTATGCTACAACTCTGGAAAAGTTTGTGCTAACGATCAAATTATAACTGAACTAAGGCATGATG
>JAAXNX010002547.1:0-13118 GCA_036491905.1 Folsomia manolachei
TGACAGTGGTGGGAGTGCTCCGCCACCGGCTAAAAAGATTAGAATGTCTCCTCCAAGGACGACGTCTTCAACTTCCTCCTCACATCATTATCATCCGCCCTCGTCATCTTCATCATCGTCTAGTTCTAGTTCGAAATCTGGAAAGATTCGACGGGACCCTCTGGACCTTACGGCATCTTCCTCATCATCAATGGCATCTGGACCGATTATTTCCTCTGCGGAACTGACTACGGACAAGTTTTTTACTTTGATTGAGAAAGCTGGGAAGTCTAACAATCCAGAGTTGGCTCAGGTAAATACACAAATCTTGTTAATATTGTGTAAATTGCATACTTATGACAATGTTTTAAAATGTATTCAACAGAACGTCCTACAAACTGCATTGAAGCGGTTGAGAAGTAGCAGTGCCAAGGAAAAGGAACAACTTCAAATCTGTCAAAACGTGCTAATTGTCGTCAAAACGTATCCCCATTTCTTTAAAACAGTTCCTATTATGGAAACTCTGGTTTCACTGGTACAACCAAAGGTTAAGGATATGACTGGGGTGAAGGCAAAGTTGTTGCTAGCTGGAGGTGGTTCATCGGCACCTTTTGCAGTTTTTGCTTTGACTCTAATTTATCTCGTCTACTGTCATGAGACCCATTGGCCCATTCCATTAGTTCAGTTGTGGATGGAGGATGCTTCAGGTATATCGTCGCGTCATAATTAACCTAGGCGTTTTAAACATATTAATTTTGTTGTATTTTTAGGAGATCGTTCTTGGGTGGAATCCGCCCTGCTAAAACCAATCGTCGACAATATGATATATTCTTTTGGAACGCTGAATCCGTCCCCTAACTTACTGCAGAACGACGGAGCGCTTGGAAATACTGGTGGTGGGAGCCCAAATCCAGTCGGACCTGCGGACGATCCTTCCAGTAGTGGAAATCTATCAACTGAACTTGAACAGTTGATTATCGAGAACAATGATCTGATGGACCTGGATGTCCCATTAAGAAACCGATATTCTGGACTTGAAGAAAATGTTGAAAGCCTCATACTGGACTACACAGCAGAACTTGTACTGAAAAAATCTCCAGATATTCCTAGAAATCTTTTGAGATCTTTAAGTTCTACTTGTGGGCTGAGGTAAGTGGAAGATGAGAATTTAAGAAAGTTTGTAAAACTAATAATTTAATTCTTTACTCATTGAATTGCGTAGTGGGGTGCGAACTTGGATAGTTTCCCGAATTGAGCAATGGCTGCATAATGGAAAACTTGGTCGAGTAAGCCAATAATCAATTGTTATAATAATGATTTCAATTCAATGGATAAGATGAAAGATAAATATACTTACATTATATCAGGTTGCACAAGAACTTCTCCTGTACCTTTGTGTCAACTCAAATTGTAATACCTCTTCAGACGTTGAAGTGATCTTAAACATTAGCAAATTGAGAATGAAAACAAAACCATTAACACATTTCTACTGCATTGCTCTTAAGTAAGTACTTTAGCCATTATGTATGTATTTATATTATCAATATATGGAGCTCAGTTCAGTTTTTTCAGTATTCTATTCACATTTTAGGGAAATGGTTCGTGGAAACGAAAGCAATTTGCGACATGTGCTCAATTTGATAATTTATAACGAGCTATCTCCGCAACGCAACCCCAACAACCTACCGATTCTTGGAGCAATAATGGGTATTGAAGATTCCCGAGCAGCACTTGCCGATATTTTTATAGAACTACTACAAAAGAAGGAAGATTTCCACCCAGCAATGAGATTGCTGCTTAGAGAAATTGTACGATCTGCTCGATTTGAATGTGAACTTTCTACTTTCGTGGATGGGCTTATCAAGGAAAGAGTAAGCTAGAATCTACAACTAATATTTTAAAGTAGTATTGTATTTAACATCTTTTTTTTTTGTAAAAAAACTAGGATATAAGTTGGTTGGGAGAATGTCGGGAACGAGCATTTCTTGCAATTGCTGACCTTATCCTTCTGTCAATGTTTTTATCCGTTTCTCCCCAAGTGAGAGAAGCAGCTGCTGTTGCTGCAGTTCGTGGGGAAGCAAAAGATTCTTTGACCCTAGTGGTAAATTTTCAAATTTTTATTTAAACATATTTAATGCATTCCTTGTTTTAAAAAAAATACTTGATTTGTAAAGAATTTTAGAAAGCTGCTTGGCGGAATGCAAAGAGAAGCTGTCACGTGGATGTTTACTAAAGTCCCGAAAATGTTTCGGCCTACAAAAGTCAACTTTTTGACATGCTTGAACAAGGTTGGTAACATTCGCAACATTCTGTTATGTTTACATATTGTACCATATGTTTGATTAAGGCCGATTTGTTGATGGATTTTTTTGCTTAAGATTTTTCTAAGGGATCCTGTTAGCGATTTAGCCACCAAGGACGGATGGCCTCCAGAGAGTGAGAAAAATGTCTTTGCTCGTCTCTGCCTTGAAGTTGGCCTTGAAGAGACTTCCCTGTTTTTTGTTCTACGGATGGGTACATCAAAAGAGCATCCACTTAGCGCCAGTGAAGCTTTGGACACGGTTGAGCACATAATTTGTCGCGCCGCAGCTCACAAGACTGGACTAACTTTGTCGGAGGTTGGAATAATCGAACTCATGTTTCGTTTGTCCGAATATCGGCACCCAGATAATATTTCGCTTCCACAAGGGTACTTTGTACGAATTACTGCCTTTGTTGTTTGAAAATCTACATATTATTTGAGTTGATGCAATCTTTGGATTACATACAGGTATGTGGCACCGAAAATGGCCGTGTCCAACTTCTACTGGAGGGCTTGGGCCTTGCTATGCGTCATTTCTGCATTTAACCCGAATATTTTTGGTAAGATATATTTGAGTTTGATTGCTGTATTTGTAAAACTCGTTTCGAAACACTTGAAAGTTGCACAAGTCATTTGCTAACAAAACATGTTCCAAATTAACAGGGAAAGAAGGATGGGAAAATTACCCTACGCTTAAAATATTTATGGAGATGTGTATGACAAAGTAAGAAGATTGGTATGAAAAATCAATGTTAACATGTTACGGTTATATTAAATTATTTTTTATTTATTCAGTTCATTTATTTTCCCGACCGCCTCATCCTCGGATTCGGAGTCCAGCGAAGAAATAATTTCACGAGAGTTGCAAACAGTGGCAATGGAAAAGGAAGAGATATTGGAATTTGAAACTCATCTTGCTGCTGCCTCATCAAAGGCTATAATTACAGAAGCTACATCTTTATTGCTTAAGCAGGTGGAGTGAAATATTTTTGTCGTTTCTATTTTTAACCATCTCAACTACAGGAGAACTAAATTTTCCTATTAATTTTTATTATATTAGTTGATGCGCTTAGATCCGTTAGGACCACCTAGAACACCACCGCAATGGATTTTAACCCAACTGCAGACCTGGAATGATCAAATGAGTCTGGTAATATTATTGATACATCATGGAAATGAGCAATGAAGAATGAGCAGCAATTTTACCGGATCAATGTTTTTTGTCAATTTTAAATGAGGTTAATTTCTCAGGGGCAACATTTGTGTGGTAGTAGACACCCGGATTTTCTTTTGGATCTTATTCAACGAAATTCAGAACCCATGCCTTGGTTGGCTCGTCTTGTTTCCGAAGGTTCTTTTGGTAAGTACTTAAATAAATATAAATTCTTACCGTGTACAACGGATGCATGTTTTTAACTTAGGACTGAATTTATCAGTAAATAAAATCACTTTTTATTGGATTAACCCAAACCAATACAATTTTTGAAATTCTACCAGAAATCCTACCAGATCAATGTCTTTGTGAATTCCTAATGGGCCACATGGAGGCTGTGGAAAAGGCATTGATATCAAGTAGAAGTGAAGATTCTGCCCCTGGCCGTAGCCCTAGGAAAGGACACACTAAAGTGCAGGGTATTATTTCAGCCGGTGATTTGGGAATGAACAAGGAAGATATGAAACTGCTGTTGTTGTTGCATTATCTTCAGGTTTATATAGTCAGCTATTTTATTTAAATAACCGATTAGTTTGTTTAATCCTGTTAAAAATTCATTGATATACAGGAAAAGGTGCACAGCTCTTCGGAAGATGGAGAAGCCAGAAAAGTGCTGGAATATTTTTTGAAACGCCTCTCGGCCTCTAAAATGCAACAAAGAAATGAGGCATTGAGTGTAAGTTATTTGTTGATTGTCCAACAAACCTCAATTTAAAGATTTGATCCGCATCACCCTGATTATTTTTTCAGGCCCTTAAACTTTTACTGATAAGAGAAGACGAAACATGCGCTGCGACATCTGCCTCAGAGGATTGGTTGTTAGACGGGCTTCCGGCTCTTCCAGTTTTTTCAGAAATTCAAGAAAACGTCTTGGTTCTTCTGCGGCAAGCTATCGTAATTGAGAATGATCCCTCACTTTTGTGTCGTTACTTGGATTTCCTTTCAACTTGGGCACAAGTCTCTGAGGACTTGGAAGGACTTGCCCTGGACGTTGCCAATCTTGTCGTGGAAAGAAATGGAATTGTTGACCTCTTGATGAAACGGTTTTCGCGTTGTTTCCGTGCCCTTTTCGACATTTATTTTACCTTCATGAAGAAAGTAAGGTTTGGTTAGGTTTGCATGTACTAACTGGTCTGGTACTTGCAAACTAATTGAGTAAACTTTATGTTTGCATTATAGATTCGTGGACCACACAAGGACAATTACGTGTGGTCTGATTCCCAAGATCAAGTTGTGGTCAGGTGGCCCCTAGATCGGTTGGAAGGAACAATGAATATTTTAATAATCCATGCCATTGTGATTCTTCTCTCGTCATTTTCTGCTCACTCCCAAGAACGAGAAGAAGCCTCCCAAAACATCAAACAGCACAAAAACAAGGATGTAGACATTAGAAGTTCTGAGCTTTTGGACATTTGGTTTCCTGAGAATAAGCAAAACAGTCCAAAAGGCTTCTTACTCAACAGTCCAACCGAGGAAGCGGTCCTTTTCCCTGATTGGGTCAAACTTAAAATGATTCGATCAAATAATTCTCGACTTCTTCAAGTTGCCACACAAGATTTGGAAGTGGAACAGTTGCTTTTGTTTGTGCAGCATTTTGGCGTTCCTGTTCAATCCATGACTGCCTTGCTCTACATTACTGACACAGTTACTGAGCGTAACCCTGAGAAATTGGTCCGCTGTGTAATGAATGCAAACGCATCTTTTCTCTACAAACTAATTCAGGCTCAATGGAAACGAGGTGCTGTGGGTGGGGAAAAGTTTGTTCAAATTTTAAAGACGCGTTGTGGTGTTGTTGAGCACATGGAAGTGGTTGAAGAAGCCCAACCTGTCAGAACATCAGTGAGATCTCCCATTTCATTTTGGTTCTGTAAAGGAGACCAGTAGCAAAAAGGGGGCCCGCGATAATAAAACTGTACTTACGAGCCACACCAGAATCCATACAGGATCACGAGTTCCACTCAATGTGGGATTGCCCACATTCTCCACCCAGCCTTCCGATAAACGAAAAAGTATTGAACTCCTATCCAAGGAATTGCTTCATTTATCTTCTCCAACATCAAATCGTCGACGATCATCTGTTCCAGTGTCAATAGGGGATATTGATTCTCAAGGAGTAACGCNCGATCATCTGTTCCAGTGTCAATAGGGGATATTGATTCTCAAGGAGTAACGCCACGAAGGCATTCAGCTCATACTGAGAAACAAAAGTTGACATTTGGAAAGAACACGGAAGACGATGATGCGTCTGGCGAGAAAAGTCCTTCAAAATATTTAGGACAATTAGTCGATCAAATTACACAGGAACCCAATGCGCTGGAATATCAGTTGCCATTACTATTTGGCAAAAACGAAAATAGTTCGGGTTGCCGTTCCTTTCTAATGACAGCTTTAGCCCATCAGGCTGGCTGGGAAAATATTAGTCGATGCATTGCGTTGTTTCTCAAAGAATTTGACCCAAACTATGACCCTTCTTCAATCCTCGATTTGATTCAAGCTACCCACTCCAACCCCAAACTGTATCAAGGTGTTGACAAGTATGTGCCTAAACATCAACCGACTACATCTGTTATGCATTTAACTTCTGGTCAGCTCGGCATCATGGCCGACTACATTATTGAAGAAATCAGTCAGATGGAGATGAAAAGCACAAAGTTTTCAATTTCCAATCTTCTCGGACCAGTTCAATCGATGCCCTCGTCTACAACAACTCTTAGAAAATCTAAACAAGGATTTCAATCCAGGATTCGACTTTGGCTATCGTGTGCACAACAGGATAAAGTTCGTGTGGACTCTGTAATTCGTGGTTTAATGGAGAAAAAATGGAGGAGCCCATGCGTCAAGCGCTTCATTCATCAAGTATACATTGAATTCCCAGAAATTATTCTGATTACAAATAAGAATTGGCGATGGACGGCGGAAGAAATGAGTGTGAGCGAGGACGAGCTGTCGTCATTGCTCGATAGCAGTTCTCATGGATTAATCAGCGCGTTGGCAAATACACAGCCGGGCAAGGACTGGGCAAAGAAACAAGCACGAGAATATGAAATATGCTTAAGAAAATTGGCTTCCCTCCATCCCACGCTGCTTCTTAGGTTAGTCTGTAATTACTTTCCAGATTTATTTATTCAAAAAAGTTATACAATCTTGAGTCTAAATTTAAATTATTACAGACAAATAAGTTTGATGGGCTCTCTCTTAGAGGTTGGTAAATAATTTATTACGAATCAACATATTTAAAAATGGATTTGTCACTTTAGTCGAAATCGAATTCCAAAATGGCAAAAGTTTTACAAAATATTTTTAAATGTAACACTTGGCGAGTGTGAAGACGCCGTCTTATTTCATCGCGTCAAAACCAAACTCTAAATTTTATAGTCTAATTTGCAATTAGTAACAATCATTCAACGAATCTTCTCAAAATTTCAGGGGAGGGTTCATTTGGAGTCATCCGCATTCCACCAACAAAACCACAATTTGCCTTTTATCGTGTTCCTTTCCTTGTTCGACTTGATGCAGCCTCACATTCTTCGCCACTTTACGCAGCTGAAAGCAACATTTCTTTTGTACTTTAAAATGTTTAAGGTAAATGTTTATTTGATTGACCATTACGTGGAAGACCAGTGTAATTGAATATGTTTTTTTTTTCAGAATTACGGAACAACGAAAGACTATAGCTCTAGTTTAAGCAGATTTTCCATTTTACTACACAATTTCTTATCACAGCATCCACAAGAAGTTAAGGAATTCCTTGGTCCACATTACACTACTTTGAGGTAAGTAGCTGGTGATGGTGATCAAACTTTGTCTTGTTAAATAATCGATGTTTAATACAACTAAGAGTAATGTTTTGTTTAGGGAACTTTCTACTTTAAAATACTATTTGGAAGTTGTGCCGCTCCAGAATCTGATTAGCTGTCTTGATCCTTTAAGTGGTTCAGGATCTGTTGCGTCTAACGATGCACCAACTACAGGAGGGAATACCCCACCGGTTGTTACTCCAACGGGTGATTATCTCAGCCCCATATTGATTTCAATGCACGACCGGCTACTTCATGCCTCTAATGACGAAGGTAATTTTTAAAATTAAAAAAAAATTACAGTTAGTAAAATCCAATTTAATTTTTGACTTTATTGTGATAATTATTTTTAGAAACAATGCCCGTGCTCCAAGAGTTAGATGCGTGTTCAAATAGGAATCCCAGCATTTTGAACAAATTTTCCGAGAATTTGAATCTCCTATTAACTAAATCAGAATCAGAAAGTTGTCGAACATTGGCATTTGCGCTGGTTCTGAAACATGCTACATATTTTCCAGGTATGTATTTCGGAATACCATCACTAACAAAATAAGCGAATATTACTGAAGAGTTTATTATCATAGGGACAAGTGCTACCTATTTGGACTCGATATTGCAATTACTGGAGGATGAAAACTCTCATTTGCGAGACTCGATGATCGACAAAGTCCATGAATTTGTTATTTTAGCCCAAGGTATCTTTATCAAGATTTTCTAAAATCTTTACCGCAAGTTACAATTTTATAATATTTCAATTCATTTGTAGAACGTGGAGAAGATATTCTGACTCGAATGTTTGAATTGGGAATTTCTTCGAATATTAATTTTCTCGCCCCCATTCAGAAATCGTTGGCCCTTTTAAGGAATTACTCTGCACTGGTCGCATAGTGGGTTAAACTATGTATTTTCTATGAATTTAGACCTTGCAAATACTTTTTACAAAATCCGAAAGCAGTTTGTTTACTCTTTGTGCAGAATAAATACAATATTTTCAAACCTCAACTTCATATTTTAGCAGTAATGCAAGTCGCAAGAATATGCGTTACCTTCTCGAAGACCGCATATCAATATTTGTTTGATTATATTCTTCATAGTATGGAAAATATTGAAAATCACATGGAACAGTGTTCATAGGGTGTCCGACACAAACGCCCGTGCTAAACAGATCCATCCACCCAGGAAAATCCAAGAAACCTACATTTTACAATCAATTCTTGATCGTTTCACTTAGCTTGATTATTCCTCGAAATATATTTTTGATATTCGACCATATAAAGCAAAGCAATTGATTCAACCCTTTTTTTGCCTGCATTCCATCATCTTTCCACTTCCTTCCGGTGTTCTATAGTGAACTGGTAAATATTGTAAAACCGGATGGGCTCCACCCATCAGACACATCTTGACTACTTAAATATATGACCTGTTACAAATAATTTACTAATTGCAACCCGTCGTCTATTGAAATGGGTGAGATCATAATGTTTCCTCCCAATGCACAACAGACTGCCAATTTTTTGCATGCCCATAATACATCGAAATCTAAACGTGTAGTTAATCATGTCTGTATTGATTTGAACGGAAATGCAAACTCCATGCATAAAAATTAGAATTATAGATTTGCATTTTAAAAAGAGCAGATGCAAATAACCACTTTTTCTTTGTAGAAAAGCCCTGCAGGAGTGCAACGCCCATGAGTTGCGTGCCAAAGATTTTTTCGTCAATAAGACATAATAGCATACACAAGTAAATATATTTTCAGTTTCCGAGAATATTTTTTGACCATTCATAATATGATACTCACACTTAAAACCAAAAAAAATCTCTACTAAAGGCAAACACGTTCATTTTCTATTTTATTTTTATTTTTAAATAATACGCATCGAACTATTTGCCTACTAATAACCATTCATCAATTTGAACTGCAATTTCAAGAGATAGTGATTGTATTTTTTATTTTATGTGTGAGGTGTTGGCAAGCTGTTGAACCACTTTTTCATGTGCATTATTAAATCAAAACCAGTCCCAAATCGGCTTATCTTTGGTCTGGTATGTGAATTGGGAATTATTTATCTTATTGGCATTCAACTTGATTCTGTCTGTCTTTTTCACTTCCGCCGTCCTTCCGCTGTATAAATCCAACCACACGTCGAATTACCAAATGTCAAAACAATCAACCAGAATTTGACAATCAAATCTATTTCCCCTGCCACAGCAGCCACGTAGCCAACAATTCAACACTAGTCGAAAGTCGTGAAAAATACATATTACATTGTTTTACGCGTCCATATTAAATCAAAATCAAAAAAGTTTGTTGGCTTTGGCCAGCAAGAGCAAGGCAATTATTTAAAGATTAACTACTATGTTATAGGATTTGTACTTTTCGAATACATCACTATTTGCCAATTAGCAACTTAGATTTGCGCACGGCAGTCTACTATGGACAGTGATCTGTTGCAATGTTTTAATAACATACTGAACTCAAATATTGTAAATATTGTAATGCAAAAATGCCATCCGGAGAGATTCTTCCAATTGATTCGTATGAATTCAAGAGCCACAAATCCAAGGTTAAGGCGCGTTTGACGATGAAATATATATTTTGAAACAACTAAACAATTATGAATTTTGCATAAAAACGATTAAAAAAATGTATATCTACACTGTGAAATTCATGTACGACAAAGATTATTAGAAATTCCTAACCACCAAAAGATCAAGCATATTTTAAGAATGAAATAACTTGGCAAATTGCATCAATTTTAGTTGTTCCTTTTCCTATATTGAAAAAGTTACGCATGATTAGCGAAACTTTGTAGAGCAAGACTACCACATAATCACTATGTTCACGCAAGCATTCAAGTATCAACGTATCTGTACTTGATTTTGAATCTGCCCTTTTCTAGTGATACATCTTTTGCCAAATGAAACCAACCACCTATTTCATTGTGGTATTTCAAATTTGCATTTTGCACTTTTTACAACCACTGTGAAATTACAGCATCGAGTTGATTGGATTACTGACATTTGTCTTCTAGCTACCAACGCGTGATTTTCCTCAGATAAATTGTCTGCATTTTCACCCAGTTTTCACTAATATTCCTTATTCCCTAATATTCCTTCATTACAACGTAATTTAAAATACTGCCGTTCTGTTCGTGGGTAAATATTTAGTCAACTGAATTTGTGCATTTGAATTGTTTATCGATTGTGTTACTTCGGAAAGCGTTGTTTGTAAATGGTACAGTAATAAGTTATTACACATAACTGACTGACAAAACGGAACTATTAAAACATCTTGCGGCGATCGTTTACAAAACTCCTACTCTTCTGGACATCTAAATAGTAAAAATGGTAATGAGTTTTTATAGTTTAAATATAAAAAGAACAAAATTAGCATTTCCCATATTAGCAAAGCTACCTTGCATTTTGTTGACTTTGTTAAAAATAAGTTGTGTATTATGCGTCAATGCGAGTTGACAAAATTAATTTAATTAAAGTTGTATATTGTGGCCGGCTAATATTTCTAATTGAAGTTATAAACTGCAGAGATTTTTTGATTTTTTGATTTAACGGGATATAACCGAAAATTTTTTAAAGTCATTAACTAAGCCAGTCTATTAAAGCGTGAAGCAGATAACCTAGAATCTACTTTTACAGATACGCGCATCGTGTCGTGATTCGTGTTCTAGTTCTTGCTAAATCGAAATAAGCATAAAAACCTGCAACGGGTTTTTTTTCACGCGTACAAAATTACTTGTCTTTTTGTAAGTCTATTAATCTACGACGTAAGCTGAAATAGTACAAATTCCAACTCATGCATACTTCATTTTGATTTCAATGCATAAAGAGTATAGACCATACTATAAGAGCTTTAACTAATTATTGAACACAAATTTTTAAAAATCAAATTATAATTTCCATCAGTAATCCATACTATTTTTTCTAAAATTTGTAGGCCCCACATCAAAACCTCCCAGTTATCTCGGTGAGCATTATTCTTTTAACTTTGGGGATCTCGTCTTCATCTGCCTCAATTTCATCCCGACTTCAGCCCTCTCCCTCAACCTATGGCTACACCTTACAGGAATGATCATCCTGTGATTTACTCATCCGCATTTTATGACCCAAAGTATCACAGCCTCAGTATCTTTGGGGAGGATGAGAGTCGGACAAGTAAAACGCTACCCACCCAAACAACAAAAACTAGAAAACAACCCACCACACCCACATCCCGCACTTTTACTCTAGAAGAAAAATTTGCAATCCTTCAAAAATACCAAATGCTACAAAACGCCTTAAAGTTCAAACGGGGAATTGCCAATAGTGTGGATTTTACTGGTGATGGAGACAGTCTTGCCGTAGAGACAAGGGACAGTCTTGCCATGGAGTCGGATGGAAGTCCAAGCATTGTGGTCCGAGCGAAAAAAGTATCGCCATCCGGTTCTAATAAAATAATCACCAATCACCATCGTGCCAATAAAGATCAGATTCAATCAGAGTCCAAGAAAAATATCAAGGTTGACAACAAGCCAAATTGGAGTTTCAATCCACAGCAAACTCAGAGCTATTATGATAACCATTCAGCAGGCGCCTTTTCAACGGGAGGATTCGTTAACCAGGCAAAGGATGAATTTGTTCATGGGAGGAGAAAAATGAGGGCTCATTATTTTAGACGACATAAAACTCCAAGTCTGGGCAAAGCTTTTGTTGAAGTGAAAAGTCGGATTGGATATTGGTAGGAATTAGTTAGCAAAGCTGTGGATGTGGTGTAAAACAAAATTATACCATGATGGTATTACTATTACCATCCATACTTCGAGTCGAGAAATCGAGAAACGGGACATGTTTATTTTTTGTTAGGAATGAGTGATTTAAGTTATTGCACAGAATAGTTTTGAATTCTATTAAAGGTTTCGATTGTATTTTTAGGGTTTGGTAGATTCATTTGTATTATTGAATTTGTTTTATTTGTTAATTTTGGCAATAAATCTTTTCCTCTCAACTTTGAAAAATGTGATAATACGAAAAATGTGTTATATTGGTTGTAGTTATAGTTTGATCCTTTCATGCACGTAATAAGAGTCAGATGATTAAAGATTTTTTATTTTACGAGATTTTTATTTTGCAAATGTGAAGTGATTAAGTATAGATATTAGCTTAATTTTGTATTTAAAATTTACTGCTCGTTAATAAAAAATTTATTTCTTTTTATTATCGGTATTCATATCTTCATAAAGATGAAAGAGGCAATCCACGTTGGGCGAATCCTGGATCCTGTATATTGCATACATGCATGGTAACCGTAGATAGAATAGTTTTATCCCAACAATAAAAGTAATTCTTGGAATGAAACGCAAAGTATACGGAAGTGTAACGGTTAACGGTTTATACACCACATTATTCAGCGGTAACTGTTTGGTAGTATTGGTTCATAACATAACCCATATACCGGATCATATAAATGGGTGTAAAAAATCTGGAGGGAGGTCCCGGTTCGATCTCCGACGCCGGTGACGATCCCGATGACACGTCTACCAATTATGCCGAAGAAGACCGTTCAAGAAACGCAGGTATAATTCAATACACAAAAATCAAGGTACGCATAAATTTCTCAATCCCATAATAAATTAGTCGTATTTTTTCAAAGATCAAGAACGGTGGGAACGAGAAAACAAAGAACTAGGATTCGATGCCAATTTGGATGATGACGATTATGGCGAAATGCAATTTATCAAACCACCAAAACCCGTCCACACATGGGAGCTGGGTAAACCAAAACCAAACCCATTTAAAATTATCTCTTCTTGCGGTCTAGACATTATTCCAG
>JAAXNX010002548.1:0-13117 GCA_036491905.1 Folsomia manolachei
GTGCATTAATTTTCCACAAATAGGTGTTTGAGTTAATAAGTGTCTAAAAAGGGAATGCATGCAACAATTGAGAACTTAACGCTCACTTTTGCAAGTTCTTATTTATACAATACATAAATAAAAAATAACTAATATGCAAATGTCACCGAATCTTTTGTTCATGTCTAACTTGGTGAGTAATTTTTGGACACTTTGACGGGTGAATAATTTATTTATCTGAATGTGGTCATGTTAGTTCAACAACTTCATAGAAGGTAACATCCATAAATGCACTGATGTACTCGACATGTAGTCAAGATTCAGATGAAGAGTCATTAATTTAAAACAAAACGTATTGTGTGCATAAAAATAAGCAAAATCAGAAGTCAGAATATTAATAAAATTTTAATAAAAAATTGATTTCATGACTAATGAATTCAACAAATTCGTAATAATGGAAAATGTCTTTAACGGTCTCCATCCTGTGGCTTGCAAGGTCAAGGGGTTGCATAAAAAGATGCCATTACAAGCAAGTGAGGTGATAATAACTTGTTTTCTAACGTAATATGACAATGTGCATAAAAGTATCGATTATACTTAATTAAGTTATAAATCAAAATCATTCTTTAGATCTTAGTTTGATTGAGTTGTTCCTATTATTTATCCTGACTGCAATACAGGTAAAATCAGTTGGCACTTTATTTATTTTCTGTCCTTCTTCAATCTCATTTTTTGTAGTGATAAAGGAACCTATTACTTATGAATATCTTTCAAGTGCATCTACCAATATGTTAAATTAAAGTAGAAATGCCTACAAGGAAGAACTAATTTTAAATAGAGCAATTAATTGGAATTCAGTTTTTTATCGATAAGGCCGATAAGGGGAAGGCATCTTACGCAAGAGCACAGAAAAGAAAACTTGTTTCTACCTGCACTCGTTAAATTTCAAAGTTACAACATTACATGGTTCTGAAAATTGTTAAGCAAAGCATCAGTAAAGTGCATTCTTAAATGTTTAGAAATGCATTACGAATATAACACATGACACAATAACTTTAAAATAGTACATCTAAACTACCTGAGTTAAAATGATTAGTTACTGGCATATAAAATGTCATTCAATCATCAATCGCCTCAAGATTCATCTCAAGATTTATTCGCAACCATGCGGCTAAAAACTTCACCTGCAGTTTGCTTCGCCTTGCTTATCTCCATCGGAAATTTCTTTATCATAAACTGTACGAGTTCACAAAACCGAGTTTACATAAATCCACTGAAACAAACAACAACCCCACAGTTTGGAACGGGTGACGTGACAAGTGTCATTGCGACTTTACTAAATAAGCAGCAACGTGTGGAGCCCTTGTTTTTTCAGTTGCCAACTCCAAATGGACAGAGACAGAGACCAGAAACTAATAATCAATTCGGAGTGGATAAAACCACGATTCGGGACAAAACCTCAACAAACATAGTCCATCTCCAGGCCACACCCAAACTGAAATTAAAACGAGCCATTGACGTAGACGGCAGTACAAAAGTTTTGGATGGAGTAGAAGCAAAAATGGGGGAATTCACGTTTCTCGCCTCTCTGAAGCAACATGGGCGTCACTTTTGTGGGGCTACTATTCTGGATTCGTATCACATCTTGACAGGTGCAGCTTCATAAAACATAAATCATTGGTATCCCCAAAATTAACTAATTACCCATTCTACCTATTTTCTACCAGCCGCTCATTGTTTCCGAGATAGTACCGGCCTGGAGCTGGACCTTGACCCGGAGGAATATTCCGTAACAGTTGGCGAATACGACTTAAATGTAAAAGACAGATACGAACAGAACTTGAGAGTGGAGCATATCTGCATTCACCAGGATTACATTAACACAAATCCCTCCGTGTATGGGAGTGACATTGCCATAATTCGGTTAAAAGATCGGGTCCAATTTTTCCGTGGCGTGGTTGAACGTGCCCGACTCCCACAGAGGGATGGAGAAGTTGTTGACATTCGTCGAGGAACGGGTACAAATTTGCGATATAAAATTTTTACAATGAACTGATTTCGATTGAATTTTTGCCGTTTACTAGCTGACATTGCGGGCTGGGGACACACGGGAGTGGATGCGAATGGAAAGATTCTCAGACCAAATCTCCTTCAGACCAGTTATCTGAATTTATACAAAGCAAAGGAGTGTTCTAATTTTAAAGGGGTCCGATCTAGTTTACTTTGTGCTGGGGATGATATCCATGATAAATCGGCTAGAGCGAGGAATACCTGTCCAGGAGACTCTGGAGGACCAATAATCTGCTCGGGAGTGGTGTGTGGGCTAGTCTCAAATGGACCAGAATTGTCACCAGGACCGTCCATTAACGAGAGTTAGTTTTACGAGGGTTAGTTACTTCATGGATTGGATACGTCATTATACTTTGGATGGAGAGGATAATCAGTGCCTTTTACTGGATTAGGTGAATTGAACAGTTTTACCAATTTTGCAGTAGTATGATTAAGACAATTTGGAAACAGGGTTGTAAATATTTCAGGGAGTATTATTCATTTATTCACAATGTTTTGACGGGTGCAATTACGACTCAAACACATAAATACTGGTAGCCGAATTATTTAAGAATACAACTTAAATATAAAAAAAGTATTAAGAAGGCGCAAACGTAACATTGAAATTGATAATATTATAGTCATGAATAATTAGAAAACCAAAAATAGTACTGATTTCCAAAAAATGTTAAAATTCTTATATTCAGTATTATAAAATTGTCAAAGGGTCATTAAATAAAAAAATAACTGAAGCCCACCTCAAATAAGAATCAGAGAGTGTCAAGTAACTAATTTAAATATCAAAATTATTTCCATCCAACGGATCACAATTCAAAACCTGGTCTGGTTGCTTATCCGCATAGTTTCTCCAATTCTGCTAACGCCTCTTTGACGGCATTCGGAAGGTCCATTATGGGCTTCAGCATCACTCTTTAATTGATTGATTCCATGTTATCATTAGCAAACTGATCCAATGCCTCAGAAACCATAAAACTGGACAAATCATCGCTCTGGTTGTCACTCAATCCATTAAATTGGAATCTACTGGGACAAAGGGTTCCCCAAATGACGCAAGACTGATCCCTGGTAGAAGACACGCCCACATTGTCGGACTTGAGTTTAAATGAGCGAAAAGTATACAAGATGGAACCCATTTGCTGGTCTTCCTTGTTGCTTAACTTAATGAATCCCGTGATTCCAAAGGTAATGACGCCATCGGCGACATGGGCGTGTTCTCGGATAGTTTTAAACATTGACTCCTCTGCCAAGATTGTCTTCAATTTCTCCCTTTTCTTCCTCACTGATAAATCCGTCATTCCTCAGGCTGTCGACAAGGTCGCCGAGTTCCTTTATGGAAAGTTCTCGAGCTAGCCCAGAAGTTCCGGTGCTTGAGTAGCTTGGTTCTTTTTCTCTCTGATAGATTTGGGACCCCTCTCGAACTCTGTCCAAGTGGGAGCGGTGGTGTTTTGAACAGGAGTCGACAAATGTTTTTTGCATCCAGATTTGCAGAGCTTTATTCGTTGCGGCTTTTGAGGCGTCGTCGTTGTCTCCGTTTTGTGGGAAGGAGGTGGCGCTGAGGAACAGGAAACAGGAGGCGAAGAGGATGGTTCGGAATGCGGGACCCATTTTGCACTGAAATTAAAGTAATATTTTTAATATTTTATCGAGTTATTCTACTTTATACAGAAGTATACGTTTTGATTTAAGATTATATGTGAATGGCTTGACGAATGATACTTACCTCGAGGTTACGAAGTTTTGGAAATTTGTAAAGTCAAAATTGGCCTTCTGGGTTGCTTAGTTGTAGGTGATTGCTCTCTGGGAAGTGTGGAACAGAAATGAAGACTGGATTTGAAGAAATTGTTCTTTTATATGGCTGGAGAGATAATTTTAATCCTGTCCCTTTAATGCATAGAATAATTTGGGTAAGTGCCGACTATTGAAATTCTTAAGAGGAAATAGTCCAATAATCTTGTATCTATCCAGCAGGTGCAGTTCGCTAATTCCTTCCTAGAATCTGGAAAAGGAGAAATCAATACTAAAAATTTTGTTAATCCGTGACTGAATGAGTGCCTTTTTCAAATTTTATCATACAGCCTAAGCAAACCATTAGTTTGACGTTGGTTCACTATAGTAATTGACCCAAAAAAGTCTCATTACAAAATACGGGCTCCAATAAATTAACATATTGTTAAACATGACATTATGCAGCTCAGTTTAATAAGTAAGATGTAGGCAAACCTTATGAAGGAAAAAATTAAAATGCTCATGCATATCTATGGCTTCGATCCCTAATTAGATAGAAGATGTACTTTACACGTCTTTTACAAATGGCCTTTATGAAATAGTTCAGAGAATGAAAAATAATCATCACATATATGATAGCATGGCAGACCTTTCACCAAAATATATAACAATTATCCTAAACCTTTTAAAATTCTGGAACTTTTTAAATTATATCCACTACCCACATGCTGCTTGCCCGTTAAGCTGCAGATTAGTTTTTCGTCAAAACTGACCTATCAAAATCATATTCGCAGCCCTTTGCTCTACTAAACCTCCCGTAACCTGATTAGGGAGTTAAATTAAATAATTCTATGAATGACACAAGTAAATGGGAGGTAAAAGATAGTGCTTCTTGCTAACATTTGCATATCTAAATAAAGACTTTATTTGGAAAAGTAACGATTTAATTTGAGAATTGATATCCTGAAATACAATTTTATATTTTCGTCTCATTTCTTAAAGAAGCAATATGATATTTTATGCCCTAAAATCCGAATTTTGAATGAAATAGGGTAGTCCGTGAGTCCCTTTTCATCATTCGTGTAAAATGTGGAAGTATCTTGCTCGTTAAGCTCTAAATTATGTTTCCACCGAAAAGGTAGATCCGGTGTAGCTAAAAAGTCCCGACCCACCACTATCATGTCTGCAGCCCCTTCCTCCACAAGTTGGATTGCGACTTGTCTCTCAATCTTCCACAAGTTGACTAGAAGAAGTCCTTTCCAAGCTTGGCGAAACTTTGTTAAACTACTGTCCAGATGCAGGACATCTTGATTATTGCTTCCTTCTTGAAATGAGGTGAGATGAACATAGGCCAGATTGGGGTGTCGCGTTTGTAGTTCCTCCAGCAAAAATGTAAAAAGTCTCACTGGATCCGAATCGCTCATTGAATTAAAACTCTCCAAATGGACTCAGTCTCAGGCCAATTTTACTTTCTCCAATTTCTTGCGATATTTCCGAAATAATTTCTAGTACAAATCGGATCCTATTTTCCAACGAGCCACCATAATTGTCGGTTCGCTTATTGACTCCGTCCCGAAGGAATCTGAAAGCAATAATTCAAAATTAATTCTTTGCGTTCTTATCATTAACAGTCAATTACTGATCGGGTAGATATCCATTTGCACCATGAATTTCTACACCATCGAATCCAGCTCCCTCCACTCCAGCCTGGGCAGCTTTTCCGTATTGTGTCACAATTTCAGATATTTCAGAGACAGATAAAGCTCTCGGAACTTCAGGTTCTCGTCGACCTCCACAAACTTCGGAGTATTTGCTCCGTACTTTGGACCCTTGAACGGGAACAGGGGAGCTGGAGACGGGAGCTTTTCCTGCCAGTAGAGAAGAATGGATGGACCTTCCAACGTGCCATAGTTGCAGAAACATGGTCGCACCCTTGGCGTGGACGCTGTGGGATCAGAACGTAAGTAAAATTGTTGTAATGCAGAAAACAAAGGATTACTTAAACACACTTACGCGTCCACAATTCCTTTCCAGGCTTCAACCTGCTTTTCCGAGTAAATCCCTGGAACATGTTCATAACTTGCGGCGTCTTCGTGAATGCTGGTGGCTTCCGCAATTATCAATCCGCCACAAGAGGCTCGTTGCTCGTAATATTTGGAAACAAATGGTTGCGGAACTTGGGAATCCTTGGTGGCACGAAATCGGGTTAGTGGTGCAAGAACGATGCGATGCTGGAGATTTAACCCGTTAACAAATGAAATGGGGGTAAACAGTTTTGGAGTTTTGTCGGTACTTTCCATTTTAAGATTACAATTTCTTTAAGAAGTTTTTAAAAGTTGGAAATCTAGCAAACTGCAGTTAATGTTCTTTAAATAAAATCAATACAGCGTGGGTTGGGAATGGGAAACCGGTTCCTACATATGTTGGAAAACTGGTTTGATAGTCATTGATAATGATTTTATCCAGGATGATAAAGCTAATTGAAGTATATACTTTAAGAAGATACTGAAATTTACGTAGGTTGTTGGAACCTTATATAGTTTACCATGTGCATTGTTTGCTGGGATTCGATTGGTGTTGATCAACTTACTAATTGGGAATTGGTCAAATGACAATAAACCGATCAATGCCTTTAGACTGCACGAATCTAGCAGTTAGGAAAGGTGTTTAAATATAATGAACATGAATAGATTGTAATTGAGTTCTGCAGTTTTTGAACAATATCTGTATGACTCTTTTGACTTCAATTTTATTTTTCACATTTAACCTTTCTGTAAAATAACTTTTTAAAACCGTTTTGCTCCGGACCGAGTAGGTTGAGCAGTTCGGACAGGGAGATCTTCACCGGCCTGTCAAAATTGTTGATGAATTAGTTCAACATGCTCAGCTTCCTTTAAGCGGCTTAAAAAATATGCGTCCAAGCATTCAAGAATTGAATTATTCTAAAATACTCACCCCCAGAGCTTTGGGAATGTGGTCACCAACGGGATGGAATCCTGAAATAAGCAAAGTTTTTGAATCTTCTTAATTCTCGCTAAAGACTATTTCTAACATACCATTCTCATCAGCAACATAATCGACCTTAATGACCTGCCCGTCTGGAGCGACGTAGGAGTAAGATCCCGTAATTACGACACGTTGCTCGTCCCCAATTTGTTTCAAGGTTCCACTCTGTTGATGAGTGAAGCCATCTGAGAGTTCGGAAACCCAGTTAAAGTTTTGTCCATTATTGTCAAATTCCGATCTTGTGACCACGGTGTCTTGGTCGTTGTTACGTTTTTGTGGGGCAGACAAAACGGCTCCGACAAGAGCGAGAATAATGATCACCTGAAAGATTGAAATGAGAAAAAATTAAATTATTTAAAATAACATATAAATATTAATATTGAGGACTTGCGGATTTCATGTTGTATTGTTATATTGTTATGTGCGTGTTTGCAAAGATGAGATGAAACAATACTAAGATTCCAATTCGTCAGCCACTTGGTTTTATATAACAAAATGTAGGTATTGTGGACCTAAGAGTGTACTGTTAATTGGAATGACAAATTGTGATTGTTGGCGACCTTTCACATTTTAGGATAATGTGATAACTTTTGATGAATATGGCACAAAAAACTGCTGAAGATGGGTTATGGAATTAGTAAAAATTCAGAAAAATCAGAAAGTACATAGTAGTAATTTTATTAGCTTTGAACTTCT
This sequence comes from Folsomia manolachei, assembly GCA_036491905.1. Lineage (NCBI taxonomy): Eukaryota > Metazoa > Arthropoda > Collembola > Entomobryomorpha > Isotomidae > Folsomia > Folsomia manolachei. The sequence continues at coordinate 7,477 of JAAXNX010002548.1, forward strand.
TGTCCTTTCATTTCATGAAAGCATTTATGTCAGAAGGTTGTACAGAGAATCTGGTTGATTGATTACCGACTATTTGCATAATTTATTTAATTAATCCCATCAAAAATGCATAAAAGTTGTTCTCGACTATTCTGTCCTGAAGATGGATAATTTTGTATTTATTGTTTTTCGGAACTTGCAGAAGATTATGGGATAAAACGATCCACTCTGACGCTGGTGTTTGACCGCTTTGACTTTCATGGCTTCGACGTTAAAAACTGGATTCCGCACGTGCTGATAATTATGCAGAAAGCAAGAGTGTGTCTGTAGGTAACTGGTATGAAAATGGCTATTGTTGGTCAATTGTTATGCAAATAATTTGCATCAGATTACGGAAAATCCGGGATGGTTTGCATAGTCTCTCCCGTAGCACAATCTTCTTGACATGTAATTAAGTAAAACTCGTCATAAAATGATTTTGAATGAACTCTTGGTAAAGAAAATATTTATTATTTGTGAACATATTATTTCTTCATCAATAAATATATCAGGCTTCTGATAAAATTTTTAGGGAACAATTGAAAAACTGTATTATTCAATTAAACACTTTAGTTTGAATAATAAACCAAAGATTTCGCAAACACTAAAAATATGTGATTATCTTCAAACTTCACTCATTTCGTTATAAATATAATCGTTACTTGCATTTCACCCAAATGAGTGATTATAAAATGCATACTTGAATTGTCGCGAAATTATTTGGAGTCATTATATTAATGCCGAATCAAATTCGAATATGTGAGGTTGTATGCAAATCATAATATTATTTGTTATAATGCGTGGCACAAGAACGTGAAAACGTTAAGTCAAAATTTTCAACTTTATGACTTTATTTGCACCGCTCGTGACATTGTACAAGAACAATCGTTAAAACAAATTAAAATCGACGAGCAGGGGAACGTTGTGCTGGTCTGGGGGCAGATCGGGCGGGGGTACCGGCAGCCTCGGGTTGTGGGATGTGAGCACCGACGGGTTGGAATCCTGAAATAAGCAAATAAAAGTTAATGATTGTATTCATTTTCATTAAAGACTTTTTCTACCATACCGTTCTCATCAGCGACATAGTCGACCTTGATGACCTGTCCGTCTGGAGCGACGTAGGAGTAAGATCCCGTGATAGCAATACCTTGCTCCTTTCCAATCGTCTTCAATTGTCCACTTTGGGTGTGGGTGAAGCCATCGGAAAGTTCGGAAACCCAGTTGAAGTTCTCGCCGGTATTCTCGAATTCGGACCGGGTAACAGTGGTGTCTTTGTCGTTACCACCACCCCGTTGTGGGAGGGCGACGGCAGCGGCGACAACGGCGAGAATGATGATGGCCTGTATTCAATTCAATTAAAAAAATATTAAAAAAATTGTAGTAAAGCAACAAATATGTTTCGATTATAATGTGAGACAAGTTTTTACTACTCACGGATTTCATGATGAGATTTGGTATGAAGATGAGATGGAACTGATGGTGTCATCCTTGGTACAAAATGCTTTTATACTTTGAGAACATTTAGGCATCTTCCCATTGCGGCTGGGGTTTTGGTCATTATTTGTGACCTTTCCACCATTAAATTTGTAAGAATAAAATAACTGGTGCAAACATAAATTTAATGTTATCCAAGTAATTGTTGTCTTTTTTTATGTCCCTTCGACTTTTAATACTTTTCACATCTTCCTTCGGTTTGGCGATGGAGATGTGTGGGCTTAATTGTTGAGCTTTTGAATAAATTTACTACTTTTTCATGAACGCATTCAGCATTTATGGCAATTATCTCATCATGCAAACTACTATACGAATCGAAATGGATAAAATTACAACAATGCATGTTTACACAGTAATGGAATGGCACGCAAGGAATGAAGAGATCAGACGCAAGGTTTGTAAGAAAATGGAAGAAGATGCCTCCAATTTACAATGTTGTTTGACATGGAGTTAGAGCGTGTCAGGCAGTGCCATACTTTTTTATGTCACGTAAGACTATTGTAATTAAAATAATGTTGATTTTGGTAAAGAAAACGAATTTGGAATTGGAATTGAGGCAGAAGAATCAAGATCAAGTCGAGTGAGTAAATGAACAAAACTGCGAAAAACCAGTTTAATGTGTCAAGTTAACATGCATAGGTACTGACAAGACAAGATTTATTATTTTTAAGACACGTTCTAATTGGATTGCAATAGTTTAAAGGTATGTAGTGAGTGGGATAGATCTGGATTGCATTAAATTGCACAATATTGAGATAAGGTTTTAGCATAATGTTTCACATCGGGTAGTGAGTAAATATGGTGTGATAATTCAGAGAAATATTATTGCAATTTGTCAATAACCTTATCGTTGACTGTGATATTTGTACAGAACATGCAAATGCAATAAAATTGACCAGACTTTTTTTCCCAAGTTGAAATTGATGTCTAGTCCAATAACTCATTGTCTTCAAAGTCTCCTACAACACGTCAACAATTCGGAGACTGGTCACCAGTGCCATTGCAAGAATTTGTTTTGGAGTCTCGGACCGTTTTATGAAATATAAAGACTGTCATTGCAGCCAATCCGAGCATAGCCATTAAGGAGCATCCTATAAAACCAAAGCACAAAACTAAGAATAATACACACGTCAATAATAGATTGCAACAATATAAATCCACGCAATTACCTACACAGGAGAATGCCACCACATCACGAAAAAATATTGCGAGGTCCTCACTCCTGTTGAAATTATAATTGAATATGATTTGAATCAACCTCAAAATACTTCAAAAATTCGAACTATATAGATTTTTAATTTACGTTTTCGGTGTGTAAATACTAATCGCCATTATCCCGATCCCACAACACATTTTATCCCAAAAACTCATAAAACTGTAGACAAAAGCAGAACTATTCGACATTGTTCCCGATTAAGTCGGCGGTGATTGATAACCCCGTTACCATTCCGGAACATGCTCCACCACCTGAAAAGCAGACAAACTCACATTACTCCCCAGTAACCTTAATTTGTTACGTTCCACATCTATTACCCACCCAGTAATGCAAACACCAAATAAACTCCCGTCTCCCGAAGAAAAGATCCCTGACCCCAGTCACCCCAAAGGATGAGACTTGCACCGATAAAATTCAGAACAATTCCAAAACCGAATGACATCTGTTTGCCGACCCATTGAGCCAATTTTTTCATTGTGGTTGCCACCAGGAGTCCAGATAAAAAGTAAGTTAGTGGAATAGCTGCCACCATGCTGCATGACAGACCCAAAGTCTTTTGCAGATAAAGGGGTAAGAACGCTTGAGGTATATTTATTACGAGGCGACCTGGGATGTAGACGGCTGCTACCTGGATGATTGTGCAAAAAAATTGCAGATTGATTTCCGTATCTAATGGGATAAGCAATGGGTCACAAACCATGTAAAATTGTGGAACTTTGAACCATTCCCAAGTTGTCATTTTGTCCATTCCGGGGTTGAGATGTTTTGTGGACAGACTCACTCGTTTTCTTGGACGTTGGAGTAATGCCGTAGTTTCGTTGGGCTCAGGGTCGTGGATTGACCTGGAGATTGCATCTAGAATTACAAATTATATGACAACATATTCCAGTTTTAGTATTGTAAAACTAATTAAAAAAATACCCACTGCGATTTGTTGCTGCATTCTTTTCCCAAACTATAACCGCTTCCTTTACCTCTTGGTCATCGTATTCTTTTGTGGTGCAATAAAAAAAGAACGCCGTGACCAGGCCGATTGTCATTGATATCACGGCGAGATGCTGAAACATGGTTCAAAAACAAATAACGCTTTTATAATTCTTTTAATATTAGGAAATTACACAAATTCATACTTGAAACACTGGGACATCATCCTTGCTGATGGAACAATTTTCTCCCACTCCGATGGAATACCATGTTACCAAAAATACAATTACGTTTGCAATAACCATCAAAATGTATCTGGAAATTGTAAAGTAGTAAAACAATGAGTAAATTTTTAATGTGCAGAGCTTAAATTACGGTCACCTTATGCTCAAAATCTCAGTTCTGATAAACATATCAGGGTTCATTTTCGGAATAATGGCGAGATGCGAGATTTGTATGGCTGCCCAAGAAAATTCGTAAATGGTTATGAAGGGTGTATAGTACAAGACTTTATAAAAATCCGACGTGTCCGTGAGACCAATGGGAGGGGAAAATATTAATGGGAATGTAAATGTGGCTAAAGCAACTCCTGCAAAATTTCGGATTTAAGGCAATTTGTTCATATTTAAATTACAAACTAACTCACTTCACCAGTTCACTAACCAAAAAGATGCCATGCCTTCAATCGTCCAAATCCGCAGCCCTTGTTTCCCCATCCACGATCCGCCAAGTAACCCACTAATGGGGTAGACACGGCGTCAATAATCTGCAAATGAACTAAAATATGAAGACCAAATGACACCTTTCTTTATATTTTATTCAATTACTTGACCAAGGAGCATTAGACCTCCACCCCATTTTGGGCTTAGTTCAGCCACTTCCTGTATGTAGAGAAGGTAGTAGGAAAACCATATTGAGGCTGTGATGTCATTTACAAAATGACCTGAGGCCAACTGCTATTTTTTGAAAAAAATTCAACTCTAAAATTGATCTGGTCGAGGTGATTGTGTTAATAGAACCAGACATTTTAGTGATTTTCTTAAACCAGTGAATAATTTTTCATGGAAATATGCAAAGGAAGTATTTTCATGCAAATTGTCAGAGAATATGCAATAATTTAATTAGTAGTTGCAAGCACTGTGGTTCAGATAAATCTGAATTTTATTTATTTTGTGATAAATGACTTTGGTTTCGTTTGTCGTACAGAAAACTATTTGTAAGAGCAAAACATGTGTATGTAATCAAAAAACGGGACTGGCAGGCTCTGGAAACTTTTGGTAATAATCAACATTTTTCCAGTTTAATAAAATCATTCACAGTATGAAAACATGGACAAGGAGATCATTCTGAACCTGCTCTCTGGGTAGTTGGTTAATATGACGGGTTTAATACTCAGAGATGCAGGTCAGAGTTCAACTCCAGTTAGCTTGTGTACATCTTTCTGCCATAGCTAAGTATTTACATGCCACTTTTATGGAAAGATATTATGTCATGGAATATAAAATGTTGTCAACAGCAAAGTACTATGGGTCAAGCGTTATGTTATGAGTATTCGGTGGAAGTTTCCATTAATACGATAATAGTCCATATTACCCACAAAAAGGATTTGGAATTAATAAGTTTACGCATACTTAAAAATGATATGAAATACTCCCCAATTAGAATTGAAACGCTTCAAAATAATTTTCAGCAGGAATTGGACGTATTATTATCAGGAAATTGCTTAAGGAAGTACAGATTTTCGCCTAAATTATCCTCCGACGAGACAAAATTTAAATAAGTTATTTGTGTTTTTACAATAATTTTTTGCTTGTTTTGCAGAACCATATAATGGCGTAGCACTATTTTACCAAATACCGGACTAACTTGATTACTAGCTATTATATAAAATCAAAAAAAAACTAACAAAAAACAAAACTGTCAAACTGTAGGTGCAATAACAAAATCAAATCAAATACCACAGAGCCGTTCAGAAGCAACTACATTGAC
>JAAXNX010002549.1:0-13116 GCA_036491905.1 Folsomia manolachei
ACGGACGGCGGAACGGTGGCGTTTGTCCTCCTGGAGAAACTGTTATGGACTGGATACTCCAGCCAAAGCGTTCTAAATATTTGGGGTCTGACCAGTTTGGAGGATCCTTACCCGATATTCATGAGTCTCGGAGGGTTCATCTGTTTCCGGGTTTATCTTCTCGGGGTGGGTGTACAGGGTGTGGTTTGTCTTCATAGGAAATATGACAATAGCTCCAGCCGGGGTCAGGGGGAGGATATAAGTGACATCGAAGTCTGCCTGGAACCGATTGGCTATGGTTGGGGAGAGGTTTGGGAGTTTCTGAAGGATTTTCCGGGGATGGGTGCGGTTATTTTGCTAACAACGGAAATGGTAAGAATTTTATTGTAAACGCCTATGGCGTAAGTTACTAGCGTTGTCGATTCTTGTAAGGTTTGGAACATGGAACACTTCGGACTCCGAGAGTTGTTTGTGTTCATGTTGGAAAAGCCTGGGAAAGCGTTACTGGCTGTGGAACCGGAAGCGGATGTTGTGGACTATGTATTTTGTAAGGCATCATGTCGACAATTTGTCGAAACCTTGTTGACGACAAGGAGTATTGATTGTGTCCCAAATTTCAGTGGAGGACAACATAATGCGTGGGATTCGCATCTTCATGGCATTTGCAGGACTTGTTTTTATTCTGAAGGTGAGGAAAATGAGATTTCTTCTACCGTTTAAAACGGTAGGTTTTGAAAAATTATGAGATTTCATTCCTTTTCAGGAACGACTTAATTATGTTCGTCTCTGGATTCTGGTCTATTTCATAGCCCTAGTGTGCTCCAATGTGATATTTGCTCTGAGCGTGGGGATAAAGGGATTGGATTGGATTATCTTTCATGCATTTTGTCACGTTTTTGATAACCTGTCCAGACTTTTTGTGCTGTACTATAGCTTCAAATTTGCTCTGGTTCATCGAAGAACTATTCTTAAGTTGTAGGAGGATAACCTCACAAATATTATGGGAAAGCATTAATAAACGTTTTTGGCCATGTTCTGCAAAAATGTGTGATTTACTCTGAATCATGACTCGGGTTAAAATATTGATTACTTTGTTGCAAAAACATAAATTGCAAAGTTTGCAATGTATTTTTTGGCATTTTGGCGAATACCATGAATCATGTTGAGCCTTGTTTCATGTCGACTTTTCTTACCTTAGCTGGAGTAAGAAAAAGTTGGAGAAAGTTGATGTGACTTTGTTTTGTATTTTTTTCGGTTTAAACCGAAAAGTAATGTGGAATCGATTTTTGATTAGGGTCAGTAAAAAAATTTGATTCAATACAAACTTTTAATCGAAACTTGGTCAATAGTTGTTTTATTGGCTCTCATAAGAAGAAGGATGCTTTCTCCACTTTCTCCAGAATATTGTGTTGTACTCTTGCTAAGGAATTAGAATTAGGTTAAGGGTCACATCTTTAAAATGGCTTTGGATAATGTCACTTTCCTCATTATGTGGTTCATGGTCATGTTTGTGACCTTATCGGTAAGAGGTTATCAAAAGTAAATTAGAATTGAAACTTTTGCCCATTTTGATAACTTTATCTGACTTTAGTCTGGAATTCTGGTCATAATGTATCGCGTCGGGTGTTTCAAATGTGACAAGAAAATAGGGATTGCCGAGATTCAGACAAGTTTAGAAAAGTTGATAAGTAAAATTTGCAAGTTATTGTTGCCAAAAGTTAAGGAACTTAAATTTGCAAACTACTACCCTTTTTTTAGGACCTCACGGCACCGATCAAGCCCAACAACAGAACGCCGCGGAACAGGGCGCCGCTTCGGAAACTGCGGAAGCTGCCGCCGCCAGAATTAGTATAACACCGCGTGGAGGTCGCAGTGGCGGAGATCCTGTTGGATTAGAAATGTCGCCAGCCACCAGTGGCCAAGGTCAATTAAGACGCCAACAAACGGATCGAAGTGATGGGAGTGGTGGTCGGGGTGGTAGTGCGGGACCAGTTAAAACTTTGTACGGTATGTAATGAACCTCTCGGACCGGATGAGGACACTTCGGATAATTCTCATCCGTCTTGTCGGGATATGGATGCGTCTTTTTTGTAAGTTTGGGTGATAAGTGATAAGTTAATGGTGGTTTACTAAAATTGTTATTTTACAAAATATAGCTGAATGTCCGACAATTCTTTGGAGAAATATATAACCTCGATACTCAAACAAGGGTGGATACATAGCCAAATTGATAAGACGCTCAAAATGTGGAGACACTAAATAATTTAAGAAGGATGATAATGTTTAAGTTTTAAAGTTCTTAAATTGGAAGGCATGCTCATTTTATTGGAATAAAGAAGACAAGGGTTTCAGTTCACTTATTTGAAAAATTACAAACTTTTTGAACTTCTTGCAGTTGCAGTCGTTCTTTGCTTTGGTCTTTGGTCATTTTTAGGTTTTTACTGTGGTCATTTTGACATAATGTGGCATTATCATGCAAACATCCGGATAAGGGAAAGTTAAAGAGAGAAATGTCAAAGTAGTCAAATCCTTAAACGTGAGACAACATACGTTCATTAGATAACATTCATCACCCCACTGGCAAGTAAATAGACATCGCTTATCTTACCATGACCTTCTTACAGTCACTTATCGTCGTCAGGTAAGATCGCCAGCGTCGCTTGCTTATCCATTTTCTACGGCAACCGTTATCGATGGATCGGTCGAGTGATTGCCCTCCCTGAAAAAAATTTCATTTGAAATCAAACATCACGCAAGACGGACATAAATCCATTGCTGCTCCCGTCCCCAGCATCTTATCAAACTTTACCTTATCACAAAATGATCCCGGACGAAGAAACTCCTGGTCAAGTTCCCGTTGACATTCCTCAAGACATGGAGGCGGAAGCTCCCGAAGGCGCTGAAGGGCAACCTGCGCGATCTCTCCCAAAAATCACGCAAGCCTGTGGCGACGGACCGGACGACTGTCCAAAACCCGAAAACCCAAAATGCTGTGTACCACCCACCCCGGCACCGAGTAAGTCAAAATCCAAACCGAAAAAGGAAAAGACCAAAAAACCACCCAAAGAAAAGAAACCCAAGTCTCCGAAGCCTCCGAAGGAAAGTTCCAAGCCAAAAAAAGACTGCAAACCAAAATCTCCACCAACCACCCCCACCACCAAAGGAGAAGAAGTGTGACCCACCAAAACCTCCGGCGCCACGAGAACCCACGCCACCACCTCCGCCGAAACCGGCGCCACCACCGAAAGTAATTTTGCCGAAACCGAAACCTGCGGCGAGGAAAAAGAAGACACCTCCGAAACCCAAGGAACAACCGGACAAGGGTGGAGGTGGCTGCTGCGGTCCAAAGCCGGATTGTGATGATAAGCCCAAGAAAAAGAAGGTGGTTGTCAAAGTCAAACCTCCGCCGCCACCACCGCCTCCTCCAAAAACCTAAGCCGGCGCCGAAAAAGGTCGAAAAGAAGTCTGAAGGAGGTGGGTGTTGTGGTCCGAAACCGGATTGTGAGGAAACGGGTAAGGTTGTCAAAGGAAAGAAGAAAGGAAATGGAACAAAGGATCCCACGGCACCAGCTAAGGGGCGATCCGGAAGGAAACGCTCTGCCTCCAAGGGTCGTCGCCAACCGGGTAGGAAACAAGCGAAGCGGTCCGGGAAGAAGAGATCGGCCTCGAAGGCAAGGAGTCGGAAGAGCTCGCCGGCCAAGAAGAAGGCGAAGGTAGGAACAAAATAGGATTTTGATAAGTGCCCGATTTTTAAATGTGACCTTATCTTTTAGAGGACCGGAAAAGGATGCATTTGTCCGGATGGGCGGCCAGGAAAAGTTGTTAATAAGAAAGGAAAAGGAGCCAAGCGTGGTAAAGCAAAACCGAGGAAAGCTGCGGTCAAAAGCAAAGGTCGGAGGTCAAAGGGCAGAGGAAGGAATTGTGTCATGGAACAGGAGGCTCCGGGTGGTCGTGTTTTTGACTTGTTTGTAAATCAGGTGGTGAGTAGTTATCCACGGATAAGTAGGTTATCCGTGGGTTATCGATATATTTCAAATATAATATTTGTTTGAACAAATTGCATTTTTCAGGACATCCAACGTGGCGAGACACGAAGTCAACGAAGGCGCCGCGCTGTGACGGAGTGGGAGGGATTTCTTCTTTTTGTGGATCGTGTGGTGAGTGTCTGACTCAAAGTGATAACTAGCTACTTATTTTAAGATAACCATTTAACGATAACCTTTTTCCAATCTTTGTAGGAACGTCGCCCCCGTGAAACTCAAAACCGGAGGGCAGCCCGGGCCGTGGAACAGTGGCAGGAAATGAGTCGACAACGCCGCGCTCGCTTTCATGCTCAAGCTCGACAAGAGAAGACAAATCGGCGACGAAAGGATAGAGCTTGAATTCAAATTCGACATTATTTCGACAAAAATGTAACACATCACTGGAAAATTACTTTGTAAAAATTGGCAATGAAACTGTAAACTGAAGAGAGAAAGTCTGAATATTGAAATATTGTAATAAAAACGGTAGCAAGCTATAGTTAAGTTTGCTTAGTATGACTTTATTTCCGGTACCTTATCAAGAAGCTTATCTTTTATTAGTCAAGCCAGATAAACGCCTTATCCCTCAAAATTCTCAGGATATTCTCATCCTTCACGGTGAGTCGGTTAAAAATGGGGTTTTTCCGGGTAGAAATTGGTCCACAGTCGCGATAATGATGGAGCAAAGCTAGCGACGGACTGGCGGTGATTGATAAGCGTCTATGACCTTGTCCAGGACCTTGTCTCCAGAAATTGTGTGAGGTATGATGTCCCACGGAAATGATGGAGCAAGGTCGGACGGCAAATTTACTCCGGAGTTTCTCAACCCAGACGCGTTTTGTCCTTGTGGTGCAGCTGGATAAGGGGAAGAAGGTCGCATTATCAACGCCAGCGTTGTGATGATCTCGACAAAATTCGGAGCAGAAAAATGTATTTCGAAAAATTATCTGGGCTGGGACAGAATCTCTGGAACAAAAGAAAATGGATTTTCCAGGAAAACACCGACTTTCTCCAGACTTACCCGGGTTTGGGTCCGAGGTTCTCTAAATATTTGATAAGTGTGCTTATGTCAGATATCGTCTTTTGTTGTGGGACCAGGAATTCGTCCAAATCCACAAAAAGAACGTGTCCAGCCCCCATATTTCGGTAGAGACAGTCATTCAAGGCAGCTAGTGCCCCGAAATCCCATAATTCAGAAGTGTTTCCGGTCGGCAAATTCCAGGCAAATCGATTGACACGAAACCGGAAGTTTGAGGAATTATCTTGTCCTGACGAGGTCGTCAGCCTACTTATTTTTGATAAGTAACTCCGCACTTGGGGAAAGATGGTTAGCTCATAAAAATTGAAGGTGGTCACTCCCATTGCGACCTGGGCAAAAAAAGGTGAGAATTTCGCCAAGAATTTCGCCAAAAATTGGAAATAAATGCAAATTGGTTTTGCTTACATAATAGGAAATGAACTGGATGAGTTGACGCCGTAGGGCGAAATCCTGCTGTGGTAAAGAAAACAGGGGACGGACACAAATTGCTAGGGAAGAAGGCTTATCAGAGGGCTTATCAAAATTTTCTGGGAAATTGGTTTCAACCCTTAATAGCTTATCGGGATAGTTGGCCACATTTTTGGGCGTCAGGCTCACAAAAGATGAAGAATTGCCAATTGTTGCATTAAAGTAGCAATTAAAAAAGCACGCCGCAAAGGTTTTGATGCCCTCCTCAATCACGTGATAAGTCAATAATGAAGAGGTTATCTTGGTGTAGGAATTTCCTTGATGGATAAATAGTTGGCAGTCGTATTTCTCGTGGAAATATGTTTCTTCCTTGATATGAAGCCAGGACAAAGGATTTGTGGCTCGGATAAGGGCTGGGGATGGAAATCGCTTTATTCCGATGATTTTGATAAGGCTGAGGTTAATGAGGAAGTTATTTTGAGGATATCTGGATGAAGATAAGGTAGAGTGAGACAGTTCAGGTCCGTGTGGGATTCGGGGGTCGTAGTGGGCTGAGTAGACGTGAATTGTGTCACTTATCCGGATCCAGGTTGGAGAGATAGGCTCAGAATTGGGATTAGAAGTAGTATTCTGCTTATCATGGCGATAATCATGATGATAAGATATAAGTACAAGAAACGCCACAATATTTATAATTAAGAGAGCGATGACTCCGACAGATAGCCATTGTTTTTGGCGTCGTTTGTTGAAATGCAACATGTTCTCCGGGTTAATCTTCCAGTATTTCATTAATCTTATCCACAAATCTTATCAGACCTGTAATTAAGTCATTATCCTTCGGAAGGACTCTTTTCCAGATTGTGTACATTATTCCGGACAAAACAATCTTATTAAGAATTCAAGGAAATCCTTGATCCACCGGATATTACAATGTCCTCGAATGAGGTCAGGCGACACTACCATTCATCTCGTCAATTAGTTAACATATCACTGTCAACCCAGAATAAGACACGCACCTTAGAATACACACCTTAGAATAAGACACCTGCAAAAAAACTCACATCCTTGAACTAAACTTGAGAAGGGAAGGACTTTCTCTGCTTTCTCCATAAGAATGCTGTGAGAACTGGGTGAGTTATTTTCTCCAAATCTTGATCCAGCGTCCATATCAGGCACTGGTTAGGAATAAAGCTGTCCAAACTACGACACTCAATCGTTGACTGTCTTCTGGATAAGACGCATTTCTGGACTCTCTGCCTTATCAAGACACAAAATGGGAGGAATCTCAGGTCAACTTATCTGTCTTATCGGCATGATAAGTCTCCAAGAAGGCATCCTTGCCCTTAGTTATCTGCGCTACTCGGAACTCTCCTGTTCCGACCTTGTTCCTCGTTCTGGGGACAATAATCCTAGTTCCAGCTCTTCCAACGATCTCGGCGACACTGGGTATTATGGTGGAGGGGAATTTCCGGGTGGTAGTAGCGGAAGTGCGAATTGGGAGTCGAGACACAGGTTTCGAAATAGGTATGGAAAAAGGTCGGTCGGTGGGGTGGGCGAGGGTTATGGGGATGAACCACCCTACAAGATTTCCGTTACGGGGAGGAGATATCGGAGGAATGCGGATTTACTGGGTGAGTAAAGGAGCAACTAATTATTTTAATAGGCGCAATTATTACGGTGTAGGGTAATTTGCAGGGTAATTAGTATGCAAATTTGTTTGCAGTGCGAATTGAAGGTGGTGATTTTGACGGGTTGATGATACAAAGTCGAGTCGTGGCTGGAGGAGAGGTGTTAAGGGGTGGGGTTGGGCTTATCGGACAGTTCAGGTATCTTCCGTATCTCTTTGAGTATATGCCATGTTTTGGGTTACCGTACGCCACGGTTATCGATAAGGGAAGGCCGGTTAAACTGGGAAATGTCTCGTTTATTTGGACCGCACCGGATGCGGAGGCTGGAGATATTCGGTTTATGTAAGGATAAGAAAAGATGGGCTTGAAAATTAAGAGGTTATCAATGATAAGCACTTATCTTTATAGAGGCAGCATCCTTCATGGGATTCATTATTGGATCATTGTCTCAAATGTGTTGTCGTTCAACCCGTTTCGTAAGTTGGGCACAACTGTAAAGATTGTTAGGATGTTAATTAACTTATCTTTTTTACAGCGATAAGCACTTATGCCTGTGGCTCATCTATGGCATGTTTCCGCGTCTGTCCGTACGGAGCTTATCCCTGCACCGCGGCGGAAGCGTTGCTACTATTTTCATACAGCGTGGATTTACGGGATAAACGAGAAATCACGTTTACAATCGGGGGACGTCTTTACAACAATAAGGTAATTGTTGGAGGCTTATCAGAAATAAGAACTTATCAACGAAACCTCTCATTTAGCAGACCTATCTTGCTGTCGCGTTTGGAGATGATTTAAGCAAACTGGTTCAGGCGGATATGACCGTGTGTTATTTGGAAAGGGGTCGGGCGCGGATGGAACACTTGCTTATCGAGAATCTGCAACTTCCACCGTATCAACATAGCGAGGTGAGAACTTGTAGATTGTTAGATTTGTCGCCAAAATTGTCGCCAACTTTTCGCCCTGCAGGTAATTGAGCTAGATGACTTCGACATTGACGGGAAGATGTTGTGGTGTCGATTTCGGCGACCTATAAATCCTGCCAGTATAATCAATCCGAGGACGAATTTACACCATTTCTACTTTTGGGGAGAGATTGATCACTACTACCAAAGTAATATAAGTGCTTATCAAGGATAGTAGTGTGACTAATATGTAACTAATTGTTCCAGGATTCGTGCTACCACACAGGAATAGGATTTATAATTCTGCATTCAAACGCAACTTTTCTCAACCTTTTAATGAAATTGTGTCCGGTGGGGAGATGGGGAAGGGTGTCGGGATTGTATTGGGTGGTCATGATTGGGCTGGTTGTGGTATTAAATTGAGTTTTGAAAAAGGGTGTGGTCATGGTCAGAGGTCAATTCATTTACAAGTCTGTAGAATGGTGTCTAGATCTGTTTTTGGAAAGGTCAGTGTCATATTATTGAGAAACATTCAATTGGAATTCAAAGGATTTGTTCGTTTTCTGTAAAAGAAAGTAAGCCAAGGAGAAAGTCGGCTGGAATTCGGAGGGCAAGGCTAAAACTTAAAGAATTTGGATTTATGAATGAATTTGCTTTGCATATCTGGAGGAGTTTGGAGGACAAAATGTTTTGTAAAAGGTATGGTTTTGAATGCAAACTCTGGTTTGAATTGAAACGCTACGGGTGGCGACACAAAATTGGCATTGTGTTCTTGTTACTCTGCAACAATGAGAACAATGAGTACCCTGGTTTGTAAGAGTTTTCATTTTCATTCATATGGAGCATATTGTGTAGTAAATTAGAAATTTGTATTTTATAAAGAAAACGGAAGTGGGTTTGACAAAGACTTCACAAAGTTAATTATGAATGGGGCACATGTTTATATGATGTTTTAAATAATTGAGCAAATGGAAGAAAGTCGGGTTAACTTTGTTCAGCTAGAGTTTTGATTTATCTGGTTTGTCCACTGGTTTTGGATCCGGGATCCATTTGTATTCGGGGAGTTTGTCGTGTTCTGGAAAATAGGTCAAAATATTTTGAAAATCTCAACCTATCCGAATCGGATAATCCGATTAAGGAACCTAAAATTTTGAATACCTTCAATTTGATGGAATAACGGAGTATACAAACTTCCGGCGCAGTCAACATTTAGACAAGTTCCCGAAATGAAGCGAGCCGCTGGAGAAAGGAGGAAGCAAACTGCACCGGAAACTATCATCCGGTCGTCCCGTTCGCCAAGGGGGTAGTCGTTTTCGGGCTTCTTCAAACACGTCGACATTGTAATTGGCGGCTGCAGTGGGAGACTGGATCACTCCGGGGGCTAAAACAAGTCAAAATTTGAAAATTGAGAGAGAATTGCATTTTTCGAAACCTTCGCCAATTTTTTGCGTACCGACACAATTGACTCGAACCCCATCTCCGGCCCATTCGACGGATACACTCTAAAAAGAAGAATAATAATACAAGTTATTTCGGATCTTGGCTAAAAATTCGCCAAAAAACTGGAATTCTTTTACCACCGACCTTTGTCAGGTTTAGCACCGCTGCCCGGGCCGCACCTGTATGACTCATAAGTGGGAAACCACGCCACATGTCGGCAATTATGTTGACGACAGCTCCGCCATTTTCCTTCATCCATTGGTTGTATGCTGCAATGGCAAAAGTGCATAAAGTTAATTTTTGCAAAATTATTTTGCCAAAATTAGTCGAACTTTCGATAACTTACTTTCTCTCATCATGAGATAAGTTCCGGTCAAATTAGTTTCAATCACGGCATTCCAACCTTTCAGAGCTCATATCGGCTGCGGGACTGAGGAACTGTCCGCCTCCGTTGTTTACGAGGAAGTCGATTTTTCCGTGGCGTTTTAACGTCTCAGAGACTAGGGATCTTGGAGGATAAGTATGTCAGACATTAATAAAGATAAGCATGGGTAACCTTTGAACAACTGACCTGACTTCATCCTCCTTTCGAATATTGCAAGTTATCGGGGTAATATTTCCAACTGTTGCAAATTCTTCGGCTGCCGTTTTTAACTTTTCCGGACTTCGCGATGCAATTATAACTTTGGCACCTAAGATAAGTCAAGATAAGTTAAACTACCTTAATTTTGACGCATCCGACATGACATGATATTTTAAATATTTTAAAATACTGACCTAGTGTAAGAAGCTCGTAAGTTATGGCACGTCCAATTCTGTAAGAGTTTTGAAATAAATTGCAAACTTATTTTTGCACGACTGATATTTGCACATACCCTGTTCCTCCACCGGTCACGATTGCAACGCAATTTTTAAACAAATCCGGCCTAAAGACGGACATATTTGTAGTTCTTAAAATAAATGTTTTCCAATGCACTCTTTAGTAAAGAAAGATTCTTACAAGTGATTCTGACAGTTGTGCCACTTGATGTTGGTAAATATGTCTATGCTACATATAACCCTTTATGTTTCGTGTTATGCAATGATTGCAGTGCAATCCATTCAAAGAAAGGCCAAAGTCCAGATTATGAGACTTTCGATGAAATGACGCATTTGAATAAGAATAAAGTGGTTTACAAACATTTATAGTAATTGGTTTATTAAAGAAGTCCCAAATATCACCAAGTTCAGTTACATATTGTCGGTACCGCATTAAAAAGAAAAGTAGACACGCCACTGGCGTGACGTCAAAAAATTCAAAGTTTCCTCCTGTAATTTTGTCGTAAAGCTCTCCACACTCACATGCGATGAATCTTGTCATGATCCTCAAACTGTTTTAAATCTCCCAAATTCCTCCACCATCTCGGCAACCAAGTTTTATAGATAAGTCCAAACCATGGCGTCAAACCAACGCGTTCGGTCTCCTCCATTTTCCGAATCTCCTCCAAACTCACATACCTAACTTCCGAGACCTCCTCGGGATTAGGACGAATTGGAATGTCTTTCTGCAGAAATAATATGTAATCTATCTCATGCTCTCCCCACATCTTGTCGGAAGACGCCTTGTAATGGATGCGGGTAATGTAGTGAAACTCTGAGATGTCAATATCTTCCGGAGATGTTCCCAACTCGACCTCCATCCTCCTCTTGGCAGCCGTTCGGATCCCGAAGGGCATCCTGTTCTTGAAGCTCATCCCGTAAGAAGAGTGGATGAGAGCAGCAAGTATTAGTCCAAAGGTTGGGGAAGGTTATCTTAGTTCGGGATCTTTGTTGGAGGAGTAGTTCACCTAGAGGAAAAATAAACCAGATTAAGACACTGATAACAAGGTGGGATTGTGCAATGGATTGCGACACCAATTTCCCAATAACATTGCCAACCTTACCTTTAGTATTGAAGAGAAACACGCTAAAAGCGCGATGCAGCTGGATCTCACCTCCAGGACGGATAAGGTGACAATTCTTCTTGGAGTCGTGACCTATGACCTTATCATTGTCGTCGAGGAGGATACACTCTTCCTCTAGGAGCTTCTTCTGGACGGGGTCCAACCCCTGGGACCAGTCCTCGCTGGTGGTGCTGGGTTTTCCCATTGTGGATGATTGTGCAATTGTTGAGGAATTGAGAGAGTGTCGGTGGTTATCCTTGGAGTGTCTGGAAGGAAATGGGGAGTAGCAGAGAGAGTTGTGTGGTATTATTGGAATTGTTCTGTGTGTTAAAAGGCGAGACAATCGTAAGGATGACAGAGGTATTTTAAGGATATGTGGGAATGTTGCTGTCATTTTTATAACTGGCAGGGTTTGTCTAAACTAAGGCAGTTATCACAGTTAACAATGGATGAGGAAAATTGTGGTCTGACGTCAATACCAGAGATTGATTGGAAATTGATTGTTGTCGATTACGCAAGAATTCGTAAAAAAAGTAGGAAATCTGGAGCAAAAGTTGTAAAAGTGACGAGATTCAAGGAAAAGTTGAGACTGGGGCATGTATGGATTTGTAAGATATTTAGTTAATTAATATTAGAATTACTTAATTAGTTAATTATTAGCCAGTTATTTGATGGGAAATAATGAGATTTAGACAGGATTAGTTGATTTTTGGATGCAAGCTTAACTATTTATTATTACTAGGTAGGTCTGGACGGGTCATGATATTACGGATTATTACACTTTTCACAATTTTAGAGATTTTGGAAGATTTTCGAAATTTTACAATTTTTAGGAATTTTAGAATTAGTTACATTATTACAGGTGAAGTAGTTGGTGTTGAAAGGTGATTGGTTGATGGCCGAATTGGTGGGGATGAGACGGTAGTACCAGCCTGGAAGATGGAGAAAGTGGGAAGGAATTAGATTAGGTTTTTTGGGATGATAAGTGAAGAATTAAGATAAGATCTTACCTTTTTGTATCTCAAGTCCATTCACTTTGACCTTCGCTTCTTTTCCGCCTCAGCCAACTTGGCCTTTGATCGGCGTTTCTTGGAAAGCTCTTGTTTCTTGGCACGGCGTTTCTTGGAGAGTTCTGCCAATTTGACCTTCCTCTTCTTCTCGGCGTCCATTTTGCGACGTTTCTTGGAGGCTTCGGCCTTCTTGGCTCGGCGTTTCTTGGAGGCCTCGGTGAGTCTTGGTCGGCGTCCGACGGTGCCAGTGACATCATCGACGGCCTTGGAGCGGCGACGACCAGCACCTGGAACAAATTAATAAATAGTAAGTTGCATGATATAATTTTGTTTATGGTTCTACCTAAACTAGTAATATTACTGTTTCCTCATTTACCTGCCACGAGACGGGAACCAGCACCTGCAGATGACTTTCGGCGTTTTCCAGCTCCAGCCCCGGTTGCGGACTTCTTGCGACGTCGTCCGGCCTCAGAAGACTTTCTTCGTCGTCGCCCAGCACCAGCTCCGGCTCCTGCAGACTTCTTTCGGCGTCGTCCAGCCTCAGAAGACTTCCTTCGTCGTCGACCAGCTCCTGCTCCGGCCCCAGCAGACTTCTTGCGACGTTTTCCAGCCCCAGCTCCAGCTCCAGCAGACTTCTTGCGACGTTTTCCAGCCCCAGCTCCAGCTCCGGCAGACTTCTTCCTCCTCTTTCCAGCTCCAGCCTCAGATGACTTCCTGCGACGTCGCCCAGCTCCTGCGCCAGCTCCGGCAGACTTCTTCCTCC
>JAAXNX010002550.1:0-13115 GCA_036491905.1 Folsomia manolachei
TTACTGTCTACTATTACATTGAAGCTGTTTTTCGGTATTTTGTAAAGCCACCGTTAAAATCCTTAGCTGGAGAAATTATACTGGTGAGATTGGAGTAATTGTTTTATAAGCATGAGAAAATGATTTAAAAAAATCAATGAATGGAGATTTAATATTTGGATTTCTAACTGTCTCCAAATAGATAACTGGAGGTGCAAATGGGATTGGAAAAGAAATTGCGTTGCAATTGGCAAATGCGAAATGCAATGCTAAAATCGTGATTTGGGATGTGGATGAGACCGCAACTAGCAGACTTGTCAAAGAATTAAAGAATTTAGGTTGTGATGCTTTCGGTTTTAAAGTGGACGTTTCCGATAGGCTGGAAGTCGAGAAGACAGCACTACAAGTAAGTAATTACTGCATGTGGACATGGTCACTGGACATGTCTAAATTCTAAAATTTTTCACTATTTGCAATAGATACCGAAAGCTGTCGGGGGGAATGTCTCAATACTAATAAACAACGCAGGAATTATGCCATGCAAAAGTTTTTTTAAACACAGTCCCACCGAGTTGGAAAAAGTTTTTAAAATAAATGTTTTTGGTAACTTTTGGACTTTACGAGCATTTGTTCCCCAGGTATGGTACCATAATTCACAGCTAATCAATGCAAGATATTAATGCAATAATTACTTATATTTTTAACTTGGCCAAAGATGTTGGAGATGGACAATGGCCATATAGTGACGCTATGCTCGGCTGCTGGATTGGTGGCAGTAAGAAATTTGGTGCCTTATTGTGGGACAAAACATGCAGGTAATTAAACTTTTAAATTATAAATTAAATGGACATCATCCGATATTGAATTGCATGCAATTTGGTGTCGCAGTACATGGGATTGTGGAAGGAATCAAGGATGAATTTCGTTCGATGGATCACCCACCAAATATCCGGTTCACGACGGTGTATCCATTTTCTTGTAATACGGGCTTATTAACAGGAATCAAAAGTCATTCCAGATTTCCTTGGCTCGTTCCAAAACATCTGGATCCACAAGAAGTGGCTGCCAAAGTGGTGGAAGGACTTCGTCGAAATTATGAGCTTGTCTACATTCCTGGTTTTGTCCAATTCGCAGGAACCACGGCCAAGTAAGAGATGAAGCATTTAAATTATATTTGCATATTAGATACAAGAAAATTTAATTTATTGTGTTTGGTTTACAGAGGATTATTACCCAAAGTACAACGTGCAGCGACGGATTTTGTACAATGCTTTGTAGAGCCATCAAAATGAGCGTCATGAATAATAGCCATGATAAGTATTTACTATTACTACTTAATTACTCATTTATTGCTTATTCATTGTATTGACCATAAAAATGTTATTTTAATAAAATCCTCAATCACACACCAGCATTTTAAACAATGAAATAGGAAAAAGTGCGTGCCAAACTCAGACCGGAACTGCAATTGAGCTGCATGGATGCAGAATTTGAGCCAGAATCACGCTGCACTGCATCAAAAAATTATAGCATGCACTTATATGCATTGGACAGCAATCTAATTTCAACCAAACTAAATAAAAAGATAATCTTATCATTGCTGAAGCGTAAACACTTTCTTATTCTTATTTGTTGGTTGAATGGCACCTGCAATCCTTCAACTTGCTAAATCATGGTTGATGATTCAGCAAATGAAATTTTTGCAGTTCCCATTCAATCTTACTTATATATATATCTTTTTTACTTGCACTTTTATAAAATTCTAATAAAATCATGCACCCTAAAAAACCAAATGGGCACGTTATACAACTGTATTTGGTTGACTAGCCAGTCATAACTTGCACATAATGTGTTAAAAAAATTAAACTACTCAATTGAAAAACAAACCACTATTCACGTAACGTGTGAGATTTTTGTACAAAGTTTGAGGTTGCTTGTAGTGTGATGAGAATCGGCAGGATTGGAAAAGGTGGATTCATTTGAATCGTTTGATGATTTGCAGGAATCTTCAAGGAACTGTTGTAATTATGGGTGATAATAATCATCACCGCTATCATCCCCATGATGATCCATGTAAAATGGGGGTGGTGGACCAAACGGAGAATAATCTGCATCCGAATCTTCGTGGTCAACATCGTTGGAATTTGGTGGACCAGATAAAAATGGATTTGAAGTTCTGAAACTATGTTCTGGAGCAAATCTAATGGGGGGCGAGTTATCCGGTGAAATTGGAGTGTGTCCGTATCCAAAATCAGAAAGGCCATAACTTCCTTTTTGATGGCATTTGTATGCTCGGTTTATTTTCTTGGCGTCCCAATGACTTGTAAGTTACAGAAGAATGTATGAAGATTTTTGCAATTAATTGGCACCAATTAGTCTAATGTTTACCTCATTCGTTTTCCTCGGCCAATACGGACATAGCCTTGCTGTGAAATGGGGACAAAACATTAAATTTCAATAAAAATAATATGCATGCATTTCCAAATGCTGAATATTATTATACGACGTTATTACTGTGGGCTGAATGGTGTCGTGTCCAGTACTGGAGAAAGCCCGGTTGTCGTAATGCATAATACTTTCGTAATCATAAGGACCAAAATTATCCGACTTGCTGTCCCGTTTCCTCTCAAAATTCCTCTCTCGACCTCGTTGAATATTTTCCCACAAAATTTGAACGAATTTATCCCGATCGGCTCGAACGTGCTCTGAAATAACATGCAGGTGGTTATCATTTGAAATCTTAACTTTTGTCAAAGCATTCTACCATGTGAAAATCCAAGGGCGTGCATCTGAAAATAATACAGAAATCTTAGTCAAAATCACAGTTTAAAATAAGTTTCAATGCAGAGTAAAGAATTTTCACATACCATTTCGTGCATTACTGTGCGGTGGTTTATGCATCCGACGGGAAGTGATAAATCCTGACATATTGGCATTTAGCATTAGTACTCGATATCAAGTTTCGCAATAAGTTGTTCATGTGATCACCTGATGACCTCCTTGTTTTCCCACATAACTCCAGCAACCTTTTCCCTTAGACTTTGTAATGTAAACGTAATCTCCGTCATGAACTTCTTCGGGATGTTTATACACAAGAAATTTTACCTGATAAGTTGGAAAACGAACAAAAACAACATAAACAAACAGTTACAGAAATATTCATGTATTATACAATGCATATGGATATCATAAAATATTCCTTACACAAGTTTTCGAGGCCATTTCTGCCAACCCTCCGAAAATAACGTCGCGTTCTTTGTGTTCTAAACAGTTTGCACAATTTTTGAATTAGGGTTTCATGTCACAAAGGTCACACAAAGGCGAAGGCAATATCCTACCATAAGCGTGATCCAATACGACGGGAATTCTCACTTTTCCACCGGATTTACCCCACATGTATTTTGGATTCATGTTTCCATTGCTCATCATCATGTCAGCCGGGCCAAGACCGGATTGAGTACAAAATTCTCCATCCGCCTGAACTGCAAAATTCCAATTTTTTATAAAATAACTTGTCAATTATCAAAATCACAATTTGTTTACCATTTAAAACCACGAAGAAAATGAAAAATATTGCATGAATTATGCTCGCCATTCTGGTGCTTGTGCATCAAAGGAAATGCAGCGTGCAACTAAAAATAAAGCCTTAAAATTACAGCCTTAGTTTCTCGCTTATCCCAAAATCTGCTCGTATTTAGAGGAAGTGCCAAAAAGTAGGTGCCTGTAATAAGGTAGAGTGCAATGAAATTTAACAGAGGCCTAAAGTTGGGACGTTATAATGATTGAAGAACAAGATTTATGCTTACTATGCTATGACTTAAAAGAAATCCCTTTTCAATTTGCTCAACAATATATCATAAGGATCATCATACATAATATTTAGAATTTTTCCCATTCCTTGAATTTTTGGATCAGCAAATTGAAGTGAGCAGCCACCACATAACATCACACCCCACCAATACCATAAATTTAACAAAGTTACAACAATGTAAGGGACGATTGTGGATACACACACATGTAGACCTATCAATTAAGTCATTAGTAAATTGGGGTAACAGGAACCTATTCTGCGGTTGTGATAGATAATAGCTTCAACACCGTGAACCTGAACCCAAATAATAGCTAAATACAATTTTGTTCATGTAGCTCGTAAAACTGTAACACCAAAATGAAACAATATTGATAGCAAACGAGTTGATATGAAAAAGAAGTGTTATATGATTGTTTCAAAAAATCTACAGATTACACAATCGTATTTTTAATTTTTTAAACATTTTAGTTTGGTTTGTGCCATACGAACCAAGCAAAACATTTAAACAGAGCAAACTAATCTGCATGTGCAGTGCATCTTAGTTAGTGATAACTATCGCCACAGTTTTTATGCAGGATGATAATCACTTGCCGACACATTCAGAATACATGCATGGTTGGCTAAGTTGGTTTTTACTAAGCTGGCTAATCTGTCTGAGCGGACAATTAAATTATTTATATAAAGCGAGAAGCGCAAAATTTCCGGCTTAAGCGGAAGGTATACTGATATGATACAAGTAAGTAGGTAAATTAAAATGGAAATCGACAAATTAAAAATGCACGCTTTATTATTTTTTGATATATTTAAGTCTGAGATACTTTGGAGTCTAAAGTTTGGACATGTTCAACGTTTTGCAAAATAATGCAAATATTTGTAATTTGTCTTTGGAAGTTGTTTCGTAACTAAATGCATTTTCTATTTACTTTGATGATTTTCAAAAGTTGCATGGATCCCTGATGACAGCATTGAACATATAATTATGATGCAAAAGATGCTATTCTTGTTCGCTGTAAATCTAGGGACTTAAACCATTAGTAGTAAATAGTAATGGTAAAGAGTTACGTAAGTTGGTTTAACCATAGGCACATGTCCCACCAAAAGGACCAAGTCTTAGTAAATAATTAATATGTAATGATCACGTGCACTTATGTGAATAGGATTGTATTGTGCATAATCAACATGGTTTGTCATGTACAAAAGTTTAGCAATAGGAACACAAAGTTTTGCAATGCTAGGACAGTTTCATGAACTATTTTACCGCAAAAGTCATATTAAATTAAGACAATAGCCTCTTTGATTGTATGCCTTTGGTTGTTTTCAGTTTCATAAAATACCATTTTCCATCTTGACTAGACATCGTTCATTCACAAGATATAAGTGTATAATGACATTACCTACTAACTTATTAACTCCAATTACTTTGAATCAAACCAAATAAAATATGTATGTGGTGCGGTGCTTCAGTATTGCAGAAAAGTATTGTACAAGGAGCTGTTAGATAATATACGTAAATTTAAAACATTTTGACGCAATGACCCCAATCAATCCCCGGAAGGCGTTGAACGGGCTTCAACAAAGTACAGCAAATGCTGAAAATCCAAAGGTTTAAAATAGAAATTTATTATAAATTTACGTCTTTGTAAACTTAAGATTTTATATCTACCGTTTGGAAAGCTGATAATTGTCTTCTATATTTTGGACACTTTCTTATCCAAGGCTATATAAAAAAGTTAAAACTTTTGAACACGAGTAATGCAAAAGATCGTGCACTGTAACAGTTATGAGGCTATATCATGCTATTTTCCAATTTATTATAATTTTTACGCTGTCGAACACAAAGCATTTTTACCACAAATCAACCCACAGTAACCAATTAAGTCGTTCGTATCGGAAGCATAAACAATGGAAGTACTGAATTCGTCGCCCACTATAAATATTTATATCCGAGCACAACAACGAGAGCACACAATTAGGCCCCATCCTAAACCGATGCAGCACTATTGATTGATTGATTAGGATTTTTAATGCATACGTTTCTGAATGGTCAGCTAGTTATGCGAGTGGAAACGTTAACACCTGATTGACGCCTTTTAGGCTTGTAATGGGCTGAATATTTCATTCGATCATAAATTAAATTAATCGCTCCGTCTTCCAATTGAGTTGAGACGCGTCACTTTTGACAGCTCATAAGTAGAAAGGTGACACATTTATTTGTTCCTGACAGTTTGGCTTCAACTAAATTGTATTCAACACATAAAATAAAATGGCATCCAACTTTCAAGAAAAAGTGTTTCACGTCCTCAGTTGCATTGGATGCACAAGAATTTCTGTGACTAAGGACAAGACGGGAGCTTATTCTTTGTCTTACACCTGGGGTCTAAGGGCCATCATTTATTTTATTTGCCATCTCAATTTCCTACTCAAATTTTCTTTTGTCCTTCTTCTTTCTTTCGGAGCTTTTGAACCTGTGACTGAATTTTTTGACTGGATCGCAATTCTGTTGTGGTTTCTCATAATTTTTATGATTTTAACGAGCGAAAGACTGTTTTATAAAATACATCCCTTCTTTGAAATACTTTGCGCCGGATGGAAACTGCAAAACGAGTTTTACACGAGGTTAAACAATGACCAAGATTTTAAGAATGAGCTGAAGCAATTGGCAAAATCTCGCGTGATTTTACAAACGTAAGACAGTTATTGCACACTTTTTGCAAACTCGTATCATTGTCTTTTACCAAAAAATTTGCATAGATGGATTGCCATTCTGGGTTCGGCTGCGATGATGTTTCAATACTCAGCTGCTCCAAAATATTGTGTTTTTACGTATTCCGCAATTCAACTAGACACCTATCCCCTTTACATCTTGTTCGGTGCTCATGAGCTACTTTTCATCTTCCATGGATGGCAATTTTATGGGGGCATAATTTATGTGAGTTCCTGTTTTGGGGCTGAACTCCGTATTTACCTTAGCACTCTAAGAAAAGCTATGATCACTGCACGGACATCAACAAAAAGAATTATATATTCGCCAAGAGGGTTGGACGACAACGCCACAACATCCCTTGTACATGATGACTATGGCGGAATTTGGGAGGTGTCTAAGCCAAGGCGCAAAGCATCTGGGTCTGAACCTCATTCCAACTCGCCAAATGCTATTATCATGGAATATCGAAAGTTGATAATATTTTCTGATCAACTGAATGATTATGCGTCCTACAATTTCATTACAATTCATTTTCTTGCCTACTGTCAAATGATTTCGGATGTATTTGTAAGTAAAGAATTTTGAGATACGCCCTTTCTTTATTTCATTGTAAGTGTGGAAAATTTTAGAAACATACATGTATTTTAAACTTTAAAATTTCCAAAGGACGTATTTCAAAATTTGAGCGAGTTATATAACCATTGTACATTTGTACCCCTAACAATTGATATGAAAACACTATAGGTAATGATTCAGTTATTACGAATGCCGGAAACGGATATTGTGAGCGTGAGTTTTTTTGCCGAAGATGCTGGGGTAAAGTTGTGCACTTGAATTTTCCTAATATTTCACTAAGGTACTCGAGGTTTAATTCAAAATTGGTCTCCTTACAGGTCTGTATGTTCATGCTGTTTAAAGTATTTAAATCAATGTCATTTGTGTCATATGAAACAATTGATATGAAAACACTATAGGTAATGATTCAGTTATTACGAATGCCGGAAACGGATATTGTGAGCGTGAGTTTTTTTGCCGAAGATGCTGGGGTAAATAAAGTTGTGCACTTGAATTTTCCTAATATTACACTAAGTTACTCGAGGTTTAAATCAAAATTGGTCTCCTTACAGGTCTGTATGTTCATGCTGTTTAAAGTATTTAAATCAATGTCATTTGTATCATACGAAGCAAAAGAATTTCTTCAAGAAGTGCAAGTTTACATGCGAAGTAATAAGTTGACCTCAGTCGAGCGACGTATTCTTCAACAAACTTTGAAATCATTAAGAGTTGTGTCGATGCAAATCGGTCCTTCACGAATTGGACCTGGAATGGTTGGCACATCAATTATGGCCTTAGTTAATTATTATATAATTGCTGCATTGTGGTAATAATTTAGCAGAAAAGTGTAAGTTTGAGTACGGAGCTTAAATTAACTTTAATTATGCTTGTGCTGATTTCAATGGAATTTTTTAATCGATTTATGCGGAAAGTCCAGACAAGAATGTGTCATCGATGTGTACTTACATTACTTTGTTAACACTGATTTTAGGCGTGCCATAATAATGATAGTCAATTGAGTTTCGTTTATACAGCTTTGACTTCTTTTTCTAATTGTAATCTTTTCAAATTTGTCAAGTAAATAAAAGTATAGTCACGTCATCCGTTAACTAGGCAAGGCAAATCAATGATTAACACAGCAACTTTCAGTTCACGTAAATTTCAGGCATCTGTAATGTGAGTCAATTTGATGCAAGTCTACATATTATGTAAGGATTGGACTGAATCTTCTGACTGAGTCAAAGGTTACTAGATGTTGTCCGATAATCAATTTTACGCACATCCCCATTAAATCGGTTTGATGAGGAAAATTTGGAGTGAAGCAATAAGCATTTAAATGGCTACAATACAAATTGGAGTACTCTGACAGGCAACGAGCTGGATTAGTGTAGTGTGTCTATCCTTCCTTCTGAAAGAAATTTTACATATAAGAAATGTTTTCCCCATTTGCACCATTAAACTAAATAAGATGATGACGATTCATGCATAATGTGGTGTGACAAATATTAATGAAATTATATAGGTTATGCCAACCTATTTTATCTTCGTCATATTTTTCATATCGCANCACCATTAAACTAAATAAGATGATGACGATTCATGCATAATGTGGTGTGACAAATATTAATGAAATTATATAGGTTATGCCAACCTATTTTATCTTCGTCATATTTTTCATATCGCATTTTCAAGGGTTGGAAACAACTAACAAAATATGCCCAATCTATTTCATTTACAAGTTGGTCCATACAACCTGACTTTAACTTACAATCCTTTCCATGTCCATTAACTGATAAAAGTTTAATAAAACTTTACATTTAATGTGAGTCACGAATCTCGTCGTCTTGTGGCATCTCTGCTGGTCAGAGCCCTTATAATTTTCATCCCAAAAACATTGACCCATATTGGAATCAAATTTCAACCTGAGATTATTCGACCATGTTCACTCGAGCAGCCAAAAACTGCCTTCTTAAGGCCCATTATCAAAAGAAAGTTTTAGTTTTAAATCTATCCAGGCAGCCACAATGTGCAGCATTTTCTTTATCGGCGGAAAATCGAGGAAAAAGTTTGATTCCGAAGCGAGAGGAATTTGCGAGCAGGGTGAGATTAAAAAAATCTAATGCAGGTTTCAATCGTTTTGTCAGAAATTTGTCATTTGTTTGCAGCAAGTAGAGATGATTTGCTCATCTTTTGTAATTCATTGTTATTAATAGCATATCGGACCTCGAGAAAGCGATCGGGATCAAATGTTGGCATATATGGGATTCAAGGTATTATTTTAAGATTCCAATTTGCAGTGAGGCACTAAAAATTACTCCCAATTTTCCAGACCTTGGATGAAATGATTGAACAAGCCGTCCCTGCCAATATAAGACTCAACCGAGATTTGGAGTTGGAGGAGTGTTACGGTGTGATACATTTTTTCATTTTTATGCAATTCTTCTTAAGATTTTCTGGTTAATTGGATAACTTCCATAACTATTGCGGCATGGTGGCGGTGGCGTGTTGAAAACTAATTTTATGCTTGTTTTGTCATAACTTGAGATAAGTTTGATCAGAGTTCAAGGCAGGCCAATATAATAATACATGTAAACTTCTTCTAGATGGACATGCTATATGAAAGTAGTTTCACTTAGATGCTGTAAATGTAGGAAAAGTATACAAAAATGACAATTACAAGGACATATCCGAACGCATAATGAAAATCTCGATAATCTTTATTGGTTGTGGCAGACAGACTGAGATTTGGATTTAAGGCAACTGCACTTATCCATCATACATTAAGTAAATGATGAAATGATATGAAGCAATTATGTCACATGGCCGCCATTAAGTTCACGAGAGGTTAAAAATGTCGACAACTTTCGCCTATGGTTGTATTTAATAAGAATTATTCTGCCTGGTTGACGAAGAATATTATTTATGCATGTTGAATTCGAATATTTACAAGCATTTTTCAGTATGCAAGTAAATAGCAACTACTTCAAAAACGCAATGCATAAATGGCTAAACTTGTAAATGTGCTAAAACATTTTTATAAAGCATTTTTTACTATGAACAGATGAGCACGAACTGATTGAAAGGATTCGATCGATCGCGGAAAAGAATAAAATTTGGCGAAGTTTTCTTGGAATGGGATATCACAATTGCGTGGTTCCACACCCAATTCAACGGAATGTTTTTGAAAATCCTGGATGGACAACGCAATACACTCCTTATCAACCGGAAATTGCGCAAGGAAGGTTGGAAGGGTTATTAAATTATCAAACGATGGTCACGGATTTGACAGGACTGCCGGTTGCAAACGCGTCTCTTCTTGATGAAGGAACTGCTGCGGCTGAGGCTCTCAGTTTGTGCTACAGGTTGGCTAATAAAAATGATTTTGTAGTTTGAGCGAATTTTAATTGGATCTGTAAAAATCTTAAACAGACAAAACAAACGAAGGAAGATTTATTTGAGTGACAAACTTCATCCTCAAACCATCAGCGTGGTTGAAACACGATGCAGTGCCCTTGGAATGGAAATTATTCTTGGAAATGTCAACACCTTTGATTTTACCAATCGCGACGTTTCAGGAGTTTTGTTTCAAGTTAGTTGTTTCGCATCTTTTGCCATAAAAATAGAATTACTGAATGGTCTTTGTAGTACCCAGATACTGAAGGGAACATTATGGACTTTACTGATATCGTGCATAAAGCTCACACCAATGGGGTAACGTTTTTACATTAGCAGAAAAATTGTCAAGTTTACAATAATTACTAGATGGTTAATTGTTGTATGTTTATGTAGACACTCGTCTGCGCAGCCACCGATCTTCTTGCTTTAACCATTTTGAGACCACCAGGTAATATTCATTAGCATCTATAATGCTTGATCCGCAATGTTAATTTTTCTTCATTTTCCATCAGGCGAATTCGACGTCGACATTGCTGTGGGCACAAGTCAACGTTTTGGAGTTCCTTTGGGCTATGGTGGTCCACATGCTGGATTTTTTGCTTGTAAGAGCTCTCTCACCCGATTGATTCCTGGAAGGATGATTGGTGTCACGAGGTGGGTGGGGATCATATTTATAATTTTGAATGGTTTTCAGGTGTAATTTACATTTGTCTTACAGAGACGCTAGTGGACACAACGCCCTTCGTTTGGCTTTACAAACTCGGGAACAACATATTCGCCGAGACAAGGCCACGAGTAATATTTGCACTGCTCAAGCATTGCTAGCCAACATGGGTATGTTTTAATTGCTGAATGACATTTACGGGCTTAAATTGAAACATGGCTGCGTTCGGGTTTAAAATCAAAAAATTTACAGCCGCTATGTTTGCTGTCTACCATGGGCCCAACGGTCTTCAAAATATTGGGACTCGAGTCCATACGGCAGCATTGGTCCTAGCCAAGGGGCTCAGGGATGGTGGAAATACGATTGAAAATCCCGTTTTCTTTGACACTCTGCGCATTAACCCAGCTATGGCGCAGAGTGAAATTCGTCACCGTTCAACAATCAAGGTTGGTTACAACTTTTTTTTGCCCCCTTCTCGGCCCAGCAACAAAAGTTTCCACAAAAAAACTTTTATGCACTAAAAATACCTACTCCAAGCCAAATTATTGCTGTACTCCTTTTCACAGGAAATCAATTTGAGATACTACCCTGATGGAAGTGTACGTGAATACTTTGCATTTTTGCATTTCATGGCAAAATACATTGAAATTATAGTTTTGTAATTTTTGATTTCCCCAGGTTGGAGTTGCTTTGGATGAAACGGTGAATGAGAAGGATTTGGATGATCTGTTCTGGATATTTGGAGGAAAGGGACAAACCACGGTTGCTAAACTCAGCGGTGAAGTAGACAATGCTGAATCTTTAGAAGGAAGCATTTTTAACTCTCCATTCCGAAGGACAAGTCCATTCCTCACTCATCCCGTCTTTAATTCTCATCAATCCGAGACTAGGATTGTTAGATATATGAAAACTTTGGAGAACAAAGACATTTCCCTCGTAAGTCATGATAATATCAACAGCTATCCAATTTTACTAACAACGGTTGTTTTAATTTTACTAAGGTTCACTCGATGATACCTTTGGTGAGTATTTTTTCTTGTTTCGCGACATGTAATAGCCAGGTATTTAGAGCGTTTATTTAATGATCTGATGTGCTGTCAGGGCTCATGTACCATGAAATTGAATAGTACGACGGAAATGATGCCCTGCAGTTTCCGTCATTTTACGGACATCCATCCATTTGTTCCTTTAGAGCAGGCACTGGGATACACAGAAATGTTTGAGCAATTGGAAAAAGATTTGTGTGAAATTACAGGTTGGTTAGATAAGGTTTCTTGGTTTGTGCATTTTTACTCAGGTTTTACTTCGAAAATGAATTTTAGGCTATGACAAGATCTCATTCCAACCAAACAGGTTTGAAACAATACAGAAATTATTTATGTGCATGAGGATCATTTTGATTGACTCACTTATCCAGCAACAAATATTTACTTTTTGCAGTGGAGCACAAGGAGAGTATGCCGGGTGAGATTTTCAATAAAACGGAAATATAAAAGTAATTTCTCCACAAATCGGACCGAATTTTATTCAAATTTCCATCTCCACTGCATTTATAGCCTCCGTGCGATAAAGTCTTACCTTGAAGCAAAGGGTGAAGGTCATAGAAATGTGTGTTTAATTCCAGTATCAGCTCATGGAACTAATCCAGCCTCTGCACGTATGCAAAGTTTTTGAAAATCGTTGTAATATTTCGAAATCCATTATTTTTCGATTTTTGGTCCCCAGAAATGGCTGGAATGAAGGTGGAAGTTATCAATGTTAAACGGGATGGAAGTATTGACATCAAACATTTGCAAGCTAAAATTGAAAAGTATAGGGATGAGTTAGCCTGTCTCATGGTAAATTAATATTGATTGTGTGAAATACAATAGTGCAACTAGTAAATACATGCATAATGCAGATCACATATCCATCAACAAATGGAGTTTTCGAAGATACGGTGGTAAGCATTTTTTAAAGAATACAAGGATTTTTGAGATTTTTATTAAACAACAATTATCGAAATT
>JAAXNX010002551.1:0-13115 GCA_036491905.1 Folsomia manolachei
CGATTGGATAAGTAGAAAGAGAGATATCGTGCAGACGGACAGACGGACGGACAGACAGACGGACGGCCGTGATGGTTACATAAGCACCTTCGCCTCTGGCTCGGGCTAAAAAGGCAGTCAATTTTTCCTCCACAGGTTTCTCCCCGGCGACGAGACAATCAATACCCAGCTGAGAGAAAAATTAGGAAAGTCATCCTGCCAAAAATTCCATACTTAAAACCACCACCAACGTGAGACAAAATAAAATTGTTAAACTGTTAAATAGAACAGAACCACAACGCTTGAGACATGATTAATTTCCCGACAAATCTTTATCAACCCAAAGTTCCGATGGTTGTACCATCAAAGTTAAAGTGTTAAAATCAGGGAATGGGCAAGAAATCAAATTCTCACTGCAAGTTGCAAACAATGCAAGAACTGCAAATATTGCAATATTTTGCAATTATTGCTGGAAATATCATTTGGGGCAAAATGTACTTTCAAACAAAGAGTGTTACACACCAGGAGTACATAATTTCAGTGGTCGAAATTTCCAAATCGGATAAACGTAGCCCAAGATATTAACAAAATACCCTAAATTAGACGTTATCCATAAGAAATGCATTCAAACTACAAATACGCTTCAAATATAAAGTATCACTCCAAACTTTTTACATTATGGTTCAAACGGGTCTAATAGACTTAGTCATGCCAGATTTAACTTGAAACATGCTAATTTCACTTCAGAAATATTAAAAAAGTATTTTTTGCATTTCTTGCTACTTGCAAAAAGAAATGCAATAATTGCAATTTCTTGCAGTCATTTTTTGCACTTCATTTCTTGCGGGTCGCACACGGTTAAAATAACCATGTCAAAACCTACTGCAAATAAAATTGTGTCGGATTCGAATAAATGTAAACAAAGAGAAAGAGAGCACTCCACCCACATTTGCCTCAATTGAAGCAAAATTCCTGCCGCAAGATTTCAGACCTCGCCGTTAATGAGGTGGCCGGTGAGATTAAAGATGTTGAGCAAGAAGAATTGACGAAAATGGCAGATAAAGCACAGGACAACGCGGTGGACAGGTTTAGAAGAGTAAATCACATCGCCTATGGGCAGCGTTTGGATATCAGTGAAATTCACGTGTCCCCGGGTGCTTGGAAGGCTGCTTTGTACAATATGATGCACAATTTTGGAAGCAAACGCCACAGTAATAGTAAAAACTGGTTCTATTGGTAAATGAGTCTACTCGGAGTTAAGTATTTCTTGAAGTAATTCATTAGTGGAGGAGTTTTTGGAAACAAAAATTCTGTTAATTACTTCAATTCATACATTGTCTGAATAACATTTTGGTCAAGAGCCTGTTTTTTACAAATTTATTGGAAATACAAATGAAAATTACATTACATTCCAAACTAAAAACGTTTAATCTGCTATATCTGGAAATATTTTTACATGTTTTTTATTCCGACTCATAAATACTATACCAACCTATTCTTCTTCCAACTCCCAATTATGAGATGAACCGAGTATTATAGTCTCTTTGCTAATGTTAATGTTGGAGGTAATCATTTGCAGCTCAAAAACGAACTATGGAAATCCGACTCTGTGTACAAAAGTTACCAATGACTGATAATATTCCTTTCGATTTAAACTCATTGATATAACTGAATAATTTGGGATTTTATAAAATAACTTTAGACGGATATCTGACAATTGCATAATCCAGGATTATTAATCCTGCTAAAAATAGAGTTACATATCCCAACACACAAATTATTATGGTTAAACGTGATGTGATTAGAAACATGAGTGTATTTTATTGCAATGTACATATAGTTGGAGCTGGTAAAGAATTCCAAGTAAGCCTTATCTTATCACTTTCCCGAATTCGCCTTTCTTGATGCCGACCCAATACTGGGAAATTCTGAAATTGCATTGGAAATGACATTTATTCCCTTCCAAGTAAGGCTTCTTCGAGATTATTTTATTAATCTATTACAAAACCTTTCTTCCTTGTCTAAGCGACTTCATTTGCAAATCAAGTTCCAACTAGCAATTACAGAAATAAATTGCAAAAATCATGCAAAAAGTAATATTTATAATAATTTTGTTTATCGGCTGCTGCCTCAGTTTTGGGGAGGTAAATTAAAAATAAATTTAGTTTTCTTTGTTAACCAACAACTTCTTTTTATACCAGGTAACAAAACGCAGAGTAAAGAGGGAATCGGAAGGCGAGGAAGGTTTGCATTTTGCAATTTCCCAGATTCAAGAAGTCGGTCAAGCTGTTTTAGGTCTGTCATCAACATTTCAGGCAAAAGTAAACGAAATTAAAACCGAGTTAAAGAAAGAAATGCAAGACATGCGATCCGAATCCCGGAAAGAAACGGATGAAATAAAAATTGAGCTACAAAATAAATTGGACGCTGTTAAGCTAAACTCGAAACTAGTCTATCTTAAGAACGAATTACAAGAGATAAAATCCGAGTCACGGAAAGAAACGGACGAATTAAAATCCGAA
This sequence comes from Folsomia manolachei, assembly GCA_036491905.1. Taxonomy (NCBI): domain Eukaryota; kingdom Metazoa; phylum Arthropoda; class Collembola; order Entomobryomorpha; family Isotomidae; genus Folsomia; species Folsomia manolachei. The sequence continues at coordinate 2,502 of JAAXNX010002551.1, forward strand.
TTTATCAAAGAAATTCAAGATATTCGTTCCGAATCCCGTAAGGAGACTGAAGATATGAAATCCGAATTGAAAAAAATATTGAATTCAGTTAAAACAGAAATTGCCCTTGTAGTGGACAAAGTACAAGAAATTAGAACTGAATCCCGAAAACAATCGGACGAATTAAAATCCGAATTTAGGAAAAACATTCAAGAAACTAAATCCGTGTTACAAAATAAATTGGACGAAATAAAATCCCAAATGCCATCATCACCAAGAGGAACAAATACCAAAATTGAAACTCTGCAAGAAATGATCAGCAGCTTGTCGTTAAAACAAGAAAAGTCAGACTTGCAACTGGAGAAACTGGACATAAAACTTGACAGCTCCAATTCAATGATAAATTCCATTGTTAAAACTGGCGACATGATTTTGCAGAAGTTGAACAATACCAACCCATCAATAACCCAAGGAAATGTGGAAATGAAACTAGAACAATTGCATTCCTCCATGAATTCCGTTGTTGCTATGGGAACGACAATTTTAGACAAATTAAACACAACAAGCAAAGACTCCACCTTGAAACAGGCGTTAGCAATGGACAGCAACGTAAAACGTTATATTTTAATGTTTCCTATAAAGTTATGTGGATGACGAGATAAAATACACTAAATCTTTAGTCCCACATGAACCAAGTTCTGACCGGTTTAGACGAGTTCTGGAGCCAAACTGCTATTTCCACCCAGAAAATGATTGACGGAGCAAATGTTGTTGTTGAGTCCATCTATGGATTCCTGACAAAAATCGCAACGGTAACACTTTTAACGAAAGATTGTATTTTCCTAACTGACGCTTTTTAGGCACAAGTGAACGAGACATTGGAAAATCTCTCAGCTATTGGGAGCAAAGCCGAGTTTCCAGTGCCAGAACTGTGGCCATTATTGAAAATGCCAAATCTTCCACCTAATTTATTGATCGATACCTTCAGAAAGTTTCCTGGCGTGAGTGACATTTTATTTAAATTAACGCCAAAACCTTTACTAAATTTGTCTCAGGTATTGCGAGGCGAGGAATGGGTCCTCATTCAGACACGCGGTGTTCCTCTAAAATCAGGAAGAACTCGGGAACCATTTTATCGGAGAACTTGGACAGAATACAGAAACGGATTTGGTGCATATGACGCTGATTACTGGTTTGGTATTTATATGAATTTGAGCTCCTTCTTCAATCCTTATGCGGTTTATTGTACAGTGATGTTGAATGTTTTAGGACTAGATAAAATCCATTACCTTACAAACTCAGGCTTTACCGAGTTAAAAATTGAAATGGATGATTGGGAAGGCAATCAGGCTATTGCTTCATATCGCCATTTCCAGATTTCCAACCGTTCGGATAATTATCGCCTAAACATTTCTGGATACAGCGGAAATGCTGGTATGTTTATTTTATTTTATCTCAAATTGCTATATTTTCTACAATTTGTGAAATATCCAGAGGATTACCTGTCATATAACAATGGAAGGCAATTTAGCACGCTGGATCGAGATAACGATATCACACCAACGAGGAACTGTGCATTAGAACAAGGTGGTCCATGGTGGACCACGGACTGCAGCTATGTAAAATTTTGCTTTGTTTTGATAAATTACACTGCTTCCTTGTAACACAATATATTTTAGGCCTGGCTAAATTACGACTACCAGAGCGGAAGCCAAGTCCCGAAATTCAAAGGCATTATTTGGTTTGGCGTCAAACAATCGTGGACATACTCTTTAAAGAAGATAGAAATGAAGATACGCAGACCACGTTCCCACTAAAATGGGACACATTTTAGGTTATTTCAACTATTTCACCACTACGGAATTGATTTGACTTTAATATTAGTCAATTTAACAATAAGCAGAACTCATGAAACAAGTTGTGTGAATTAATTTTATTGACTCAAATCCTCGAGAAATTTAAGGACTACTTTTAAATAAAATTATACACTTTCCCTGATTGAATATTTTGGGATACAAAGACCGACTCTGCAACTAGCCACGTATACCAATTTATATGGTGAATAAGAATAAGCACAAAAATCTCAGAAATTACAGTTTGATGTGATTTATCAAACACTGCTCACAATCTCTGAATTGGATGCATAATGCGGAATGAGACCTGCAGATTATTGGCTTTTCCAAATAGCATTACGTATTATATTGTTTTATTGTTGCTTCAGAATATTACGAATCGCGTTTCATGCCAATCATTGAATGTCCATTACTTTAAAATAACACAAAATCCTTCTCTAGCAATGCCCTGTCAAAAAAGCTGACGTTTCATTATAAATATCAACACTTTTACAATTGTACTGCATTTGCACTACTCAACTCAATAAAACTAAATACAACACATACGTATTTCGAGCCGTGCGGAGTTTGTTGTGCAAATATTTAGCAGCCATCTAATCCTAGCCCACCGTAGGAAAACACAACATCGTAGTAACACTATAATCCACATACCTCCCGTAATACCCACCCCTCACTGACTTGACCACTTTAATGAGTCTAAAGTCTGCCACACCCGCCATAAAAGTGAGAGGTCTCATCGCCCTATACTTCCTAAAAAGATATCCCTTCCCACTCCCCGTCATCCTCGTTTCTATCCCATCCCTCGTATTCTCATGCACATCAATTCCCACGGGCAGGATAATTCCTACAATTAGTGGGATCATCCCCGCCACACCCACTGCGACCACATAGAACAATCCTGGCAACACCCCACCCATTTTTAGGACGGCATAATTTGCACAAACACCAAAAAAGAGTCCACATCCCATCAAAATTGCAACCAGAGGTTCCGCCACGAATGCAAATTGCGAATAAAAAAGGCGAAGAATGATCAAATTGTGACCAAAAATGGCATGATTCTGAATCAGATTAAGTCGAGAACTTATCTCGCGCACCGCTCTGGCCGCGAAAAGGAGGGAGATAAAGGTGAAAAAAAATATTCGAAATATTTCAATGCACCAAATTCCACAGATGATTAGCCGAAAAAAGAAAAGGGCCGTCATAATGAATGATGAAACCTGGGCTGAGTTACTAAGAAAGAAGGAGTGAGTATAGTAAAAGGCATCCATGCCAAAGGATATGTAGCCGAGGGGCGAGAAGAGAAAGGTAAAAGGACTCAGATAGACAAGAACTTCGCCAAAGGTTCCCAAAGGGTCGGTGGATGGCTTATAGTTGGTCACTAAGAAAATAAACAATGCACTCGATATTAGAGTGGCTTGATCATAAAAATAAGCAGTCACAAAAAATCTAGCGAAAATCATTAAAACCGAAATATTGAAATATTTATTAAAAAAGTGGAAATTTGATGCGAAAGTCTAGCTCACTTTGAAATCAAATTATTACAAATTTTTGTTGTATTATTCTTGAGTTGACTTACGTTTCCGAACTTTCTTCTCAAACGCAATCCCCTTCTTCAACAAATCAGGTAGCAAATGCCCAAACCTCAATATCAAACAATGGATAAGCAAACAGTAGCAGCCAAAACCTAGGAAAAAGATTTGCGTCAAAATTATCCATGTCGGAATTTCCGCAGATATTGAGTGTCCCAAAACTCTCCCAATTAGCAGGACAAGAAAAGAAAGGACTCCATACAATATGGCGAATGACGTCACAAAGAAATACTTAAGTCTAGAAAAAGGCAACTTTGAAACAACATGAGATTTTGGATGAATCTCGATTGGAAAGTTGGAAAAATTCTGATAAATTTTACAATAGGCTGCCACCGCCCTCCAAACTTCCTTGCTCGTCATGATGCTGAGAAAATGAGTAGAATGACTGTAAAACTACGACAACAAGACTTTAATCAAAAGTAGGAATAGCCATCAAATTTTAAAAAGCAATCAAATTCTGGCGAAATAAGTATTTTTGGCACTCTTTGCCCAAATGAATGGAATGATTAAAATTTTATTGGTTTGACTACCCAGATATTTATTCCTGCCCAGACTCAGGCATTGATGGAATCGGGATTTGTCCTCTTTTCAGAGTATGCTTAAATTTTACAATTTAAAATATCTTAAATTAAATCTAACTTGATGTACTACTTTGTCAAACATTGTATGTCTAACAATTTGAGTCTAAACAAATGAATTGCGAAGCGGTAATTGTGTTGTGTTCTAAAAAATATTTGTCTTTGGCTTGCAATTACAAACGGGTAACATCCGCATGCCATTATTGTGAAATAAAGAAAAAAGCATGATTTCGTGGGAATTTATGTAATGATATTAAGATTGAAATATAGATGTTTTGTTATTAAAAACCACCCAGGTATTATAAATGCGTATTTTCCGATGACATGCTTAAGGTAAGCTAAATAAGGATGCAGGCAAGCCCAATTTCTTGTTGACGATAAGTATTTGAATATTTTAGTCTGTTCAGGTACTCCAGCTCCATTTCTTCTTCTTCCATCGACCCAGCTTAAACATTAATAACAATGAAAAAGAGAATGCCTGGAAAGGAAGGGTCAAAGAAAGGACTCCAGAGTTTCCAAAAAAAAAGCAAAGCATCCTCAACTAACGTAGCATCTCAACCCTTCACTCCCAATCCTTCCTTTGAGCTGAGCACAACTCTTTCTCAAGTATCCAATATTTTAAACTCCACCCAAATAAAGTTAACTACTTCAACCCCAAACACTAACAAATTTCCAATAATTTACCAAACAACTAATTCAAAATGAAGCATTTTGAATTCTCTCAAATCCAGGAAGCCGGCAGACTTTGGTAAGTCGTCAATTTTTGTATTTAATAAAATATAATTATCTCGGGCAGCCGGATTTTTAACTTGTGGCTAAAATTGCTTGAATTTTAATAATTTGTGTTCATTAAAATTACAGCGAGTCCTTTACCGCGAGGGTGGAGCTGATGGAGGATAAAGCAATCAAGAAGAACGGGGAACCTTACCTTCGCCTACTCTTGTCCCAATACCTGGGTGGCCCAACCATCTCCGCCATTGCTGTTGGGGACATCTATTTGTTTGTTAAACGGATGTATAAGGTAAGCTGTTATCTTGCTCGAAACTTTTGCTATTTGAAACATTTAAGCTGCAATAGCTACTAATTTTGACTGAAAGAATGGCTAAAATAATAAATATTTATATTTCTATTTTAGGTGGGGTCCGAGTACACCTTCCAATCGGGACAGTTCCGGACTAAACTGCGAGAACCAGGGTACAAGACATGGTCCACGTGTGACTTTGATCTGTGGTTCAATAATTAGCAGCTCCAGACTCCAATCAATTTAATTGTAATATTTAGTTTTTATCGTGACAGTTTGTAAATACAATTTAAATTTCATGAGCAAGAATTCTAAGAGAAAATGTTATTGTGATAAAGTTTTTCATGAAAAAATGCTGTTTTTAAGCTAATTTCCATTATTAATTATAATAAATTTTTGTGATAACTCGATTTTGAGAAAATGTGGGACATGATGAAATTACAAATCAGTGGCAATTCTTTTTTCATAAATAATTTTCCTGTCATAAGTATGCATATTCAATAATCATACATGAACTCGGTATTGAAATGCAATGCAATAACGACAAATACCAAACAGGTTGTGTTCTTAATTTCCACTGGCAGCCAACAATTTGTCCCTTTTTTTCATTAGATATTAAAAACAAAGTAGGCCGTGAAATAAAATGTCACATAGCCTGACGAGTTGACGGTGTGTTTGCATTGAACTAATAAATCAAGCTATGCCTCGAAATACCGCTGAATAAATACAAACATTAAAATATGGCTAGTTTAAGTCTCAATGCATTCAACTATTAATTGACAATGGCTGTGCATAAGTTGATGTAATTATTCAGGTTGACCGTTATCTTAAGGAATTGCAGATACCTTCTGCTTGCTGCTATTTGTTTCATGAAACCATAAAATAAATAGATGACTTGGTATCTGCTTTAATTTTACATTTTAAAAATAACCCACAACATGTATTTTTTTGAAAAATTACTGGGTTCTGAGCACAACCAGGCGCAACTCCGTCAATTATACTGAAAACTTGAATTATTAGTCTGGAAATTGCAGAATTTATTGTTGTCAATTTACCCAACATATCTATACAACATTACAATATCTGTACAACATTACAATATCTTTACAACATTACAATCGTACCCACGAAATTGTCGTACCATAAAATTGCTCCTTTTCACTTGACTACGAGTGCATTGTCAAAGGTTAAAAAGTTTTAGTCCACAACCCTTTTCAGGAACTAGTTTGATTATGTTCACTGAGCATTGCTCAGCCATTTTCAAGTTTACAGCACTGGAAAAGGGAGAGCTTGGAATAAAAATGAAGTCCAAGACCCTTACAAGGCACCTTCTCCACTTCCTATGCTTGTCCAAATTTCCCTTCATAACTCAATTCGCTTCCTTCTCCAGTACCCTTCACTTCCAGTCCTTCCGCCGATCCGTCAACAGCCATTCTTCTCTCCAACCCAAGTATTTTCTGCCCTCACAATCCAAATATATTTTCTCAAATTCAAATTGACTTTATTAAAGCACTAAAGTAAATTTCGCAAACCCTCCAAATTCCATTAATAAACATGAAGAATTTCCAATTTAATCAAATCCAACAAGCCGGCCAGCTTTGGTAAGTCCGTATTTTTTGGATTTAATAAATTACAATTATCTCAGTTTGCCAAATGTTATTGCTGAATACTAATTATTATTATTCTTGCTGTAATCTACAGTGAGACATTTACCGCAAGGGTGGAGTTGATTGAGGATAAAGTAATTCAGGGCAAGAGAGAACCTTATCTCCGGTTACTCTTATCCCAAAGTGAGGGTGGCCCTACCATTTCCGCCATTGCTGTTGGGGATGTTTACCTCTACGCCAAAAGGATGTACCGGGTAAGTAATCAGTCAATTTTTAATTAATTAATATTTTGGCAACTTTTAACTAAGTTGGTCATAGCATTTATACTTTAAATGACAGAATTATTAAAAGGATTTTTATAATACTGAATATTTATATTTTCGTTCCAGGTCGGGTCGCAGTACACATTTCGTTCTGGTCAGTTCAATGCAAACTACAGACAAAAGGCGTATCAAACCTGGTCCACTTCCGAATTCGATTTATGGTTTAACAACTAAAGGATCGAGAATCCAGCCAACCTTGTAAAGAAGTCAACTGGTTTGTATTATTTTTAATGGTTAATTTTATTTGTAGAATTTATCGTGGAAAATATCATTTAGTTTATTAAGCAAATATTTCTTATTTGAGAACTTGCCAAAATAATAGTGTGTAATTTCTGGATATTTTTATTTCGAAACTAATTCCTCAATTTTAATCCTGACAATTTTAAGTTAATTTGATTAAAAACCAAAACTTATCAAAATTAAACAAATCCTAGTTCTCGAATTCATTCTCATTTTTCGTACAATTGTCCAATAAAATCTCATGACTTAATTTGTCCGTGGTTTAACCGTAAGCCAGCATCCATTCACAGGTTTAAGACTAAGATGGAAGAATACTGGATTGCTCTCCGTCCTGGGACAAGTTCCAACTTCAAAATGCTTCAGAACATGAGCCACACAAACTTTAGTCTCAACGATAGAATACCGCCCAGCAATACACATTCGGGGACCAAGACCAAATCTAAAAAATGTTCAAATTTGTCACTTTTAAAATCCCCTAAAAATATTTTAAACGCCTCTCTACTCACGGAATATAAGCCATTTGATTCCTTTCTGATTTATTATCTTTTGAAAACCGTTCCGGATCAAATTTCTGCGGCTCTGGCCAATACTCAGGATCGTGATGAATTGGATAAATGGGAATATGGACAAAAAGACCTTTTGGCACAGTGAAGTCTTCTCCCGGAACCTTCCAGTTTTTGAGGCATCTCCTCTCCGCCCGCATTGTGGGAAGGGTATTTACGCAGCGTTTCTAAAAAGCATGCAAAATAAAGCTTGTAACTTTATGCCATACGTTTGTCTGTCTGTCCGTCCTTACCCGCCACAAACATCTCCATGTACTCCATACTCATCATTGCGTCAAACGTTAATTCTCCGCCATTCCTCTCCATTTCCTGGCTAACCTCCTGGTACAACTTCTCCTGAATCTCCGGATTCTGCGCGAGTTCCCACATCGCCCAAATCAATACTGTTTCAATCGAGTCGCTACCCGCGGCAAAGAAATTCATGCACTGCGCCACGATTTCATGCTCCGTCAGAACCCGTCCGCCATCTTTCTCCCCATCGACCGAATTCTCCCGCATAATTTCCAGGAAATCATTAAATTTCACGCCCTTCCCGCTTCCACCCTCTTCCCTCCGACTTCTCAACACATCCTCCACTACCCGGGTAAGATATGTATCCGCCTCTTGATGAAACACGTTTAGTCCAAGCATAGAAAAAAATCTGGGGTAATTTGAGGCAAACATAAGTTTAAACACCCGCGCCGCAGAGAAATCCATGTAAGCCTTCCCCATTTTGAAAAATTCCGTCGGTTCTCCTGACTCAAAAGCGTGGCAATCAATGCCAAACACGCTCTCAGCGATACAAGCCATTGTATACTTGCCCATGGCGTTGCGCATGTCGACCGGACCTTGTGCGCAGATGCTTCGCAAATAGGTCACGTAGCGCACAGCGCAGGAATCAAATAGGACAAAGAGACGTCGCATCTTGACCGTTGAAAAGCCGGGGGTTAGAATGTTGCGGAGATCTTTCCAATCCTGAGTTTCCCGGAATGAGAGCATGAGTTTGGTGTGGTCCACAGGATTGTCGGTGGGGAAGGTGCGACGATTTACGAAGTAGTCGAAGTCCTTGGTAAAGATTTGCTTGATTAGTTCGAGATCCCGAAGGTAAAGGACGGGTTGGAACATTTCCCACATTCCACCTGAAATAATTGAGCAATTTATTCAATTAAGAGATCAAACATTAGCTACATTTTATGGAATAATTACCAATTTTATGGTTTTTTAGAGCATTATAGTTTTCAGTGTCCCATTCCATGACGGAGTGTTTTTTAGTGTTGTAAGTCACAAAGTAGGATGGTCTCTCAGGAATTCGGAGTTTCTTCCAGTGGCCAAAATATTGGTCATAGACGAACTTCTTGATCAAGTAGGCTCCAAGTAGGAGCAGAATTAAAGTGGCGAGCATGGCTTAATTTTGCGTAAAATCACAAAAGTCTAGAAATTAAGGAAACCAAATTCCTTATGAGCAAATTATTGGATTGCAACGAATGGTGCTTCCAAATGTATAAGGATTGCTTTTAAATTAAATCTGTGTCTGATATGCAAGCTTTCAAGGTGTGGGAATTGGACAATTGATGCCAATCTGATCAGCACCAGTTTAATTGGATTCATGTCTGTGTTTCCCAATGTGAAAGTGATTTGAGCAGGAACAAATAAAGCGACAAGTTTGCATATTCAATGACAAGCTAATTAAGATAAGGTAACAAAGTTGGACTTGGATCCTGGTAATTTTATTATCGCCATTTGCTAAGGTGGGTCGGTGATGGTTCAAAGGTTTTTGATTTGGGAATTTGAGACAAACTCATTAATCAATTGGAAACCTACCATTCTCGGATTGTGTGACTTTGATTTCTTCATTTTTATTGAGTACTTCCAATCGCCATAAGTTGTCAAAAACTACACAAAAAAATATTGTGTATGGATTGCCATGGGTTGAAAATTGATTACGTAAATATTTAGAATCTGATAAAATGTGAAGTTCTAAATTTTGGAAAACAAAATTGAACGCCTTTAAATATATAATTTATTGCTAATCCTCAGCTAATAATTGTTATTACATTTTTTACACCATTTCAAGCGATGGTTTCTACTCGGCTTTCGGATTTTTATCCAACTTTCCTTCTTTTTCCGTTTGGCCTCCTTGACCTTGACCTCGTAAATAATTATTAATCATATCCATAACTCGACCAATCTCAGGAATACTGTGCATGGAGCCACTCCCTCCCGTGTCCACCCCAAACGACCAATTGGCAAGCGCTGCACAACCTTCGTCTCCTTCTTTGTCAGCTTCATCTCTTGGTTCCAATTGTGCCCGGTATTGTTTTGGATCGGAATTAATCTCAACTTCCGTTACCGTTGCACCACCCTTGATATCCTCTATTAGAGTAACTTTATAAATCAGAAACCCTGTCCAGCTCCGGTGGAAGTAGAGTTGGCCTAAAATATATATGAAGGCTAAAATCAAATAAGCCATGATTTTTATAATATTATGGCCAAATCACGGGATTCATACTGAAATCACAAGAATTCTTGAAAATCACAGAAACATTAGTGTTGCTCTGACACAAGTGTGATAAAATTGAAACAAACCTTCCTTTGAATTTGGTCCCTTCCCACCCTCATAAAAGACGAACCACTTGTCCTCCATCTCTTTGGGAATTACACCTTTCTTTACCTCTGCAAGTTGATTAAAATCTAATTTGTGAGAAAGTGGAAATTTAGCCGTCAGGCCAACCGGGAATGGATGAGTTCTCCAATGGTTGCTTTTGGCTATTCCTTGTTCTGCCATAATTACAAACTTGCGAGTACAATGCGTCGATTTCTAGAAAAGAATAAAAAATTTTGGAGCACGACAAATGATGAATTTAATATAAACTTACCAATTG
>JAAXNX010002552.1:0-13109 GCA_036491905.1 Folsomia manolachei
TATGTATTTGCTAGTCCGATACATGTAGCATCTTTTGTGAAAATTTAAAAGAAATTCATCGACATCTTCATACTTTTATTTGAGTTGCCCATAACCTCGCCTTATAGGATTCTCCTCTTTTATACAAAATATTCAGTAGTCTGCTATTTTATGCACCTCATGACCATTCTGTAATTCAGCCCGGTTATTGTACCGAATCCAATAAAATTCGGGGTTTGACATTTATTTCGCAAACTAGATAGAGCGAGACGATTAAAGTAAATAGAATGAATTCAGAGAAAGCTCGTTTTGGCAAGGTTAATGGAAAACGTAGTTTCTTCCAATACCTTGCTTATAAAAAAATACTTTCTCTTAATCCTACTTCACCTTTGACATGGGTGGATGGATGCCTGCCCGTCACAAGACGACGGGAATTATTGAATTGTTAATAAGGAGTTATTTTTACCTCCGAAAGAAATGGAGTGATTCACCCACATATACTTTTCTCTTATTTTTTTATCGATTACCGGTGAACTGCTATTAAAAGGCTTTCTCCATTGTGATATTGTCATTCCGTCTTTTTATTACTAAATACTTTCTGTTTATCTTTTTACAGTGTGTCGTCTTCACGGTGAAGAACCATCCAAAATATAAACAATTTGATCAATGCGTCTCCTTCGGATTCTTCTCCAGTCGGGGGCAGGAGATTGCTTACAATGTTTTCTCAGTGTCGGCCATGTATTTTATTCCTTTGATCATTACCGTATTTACGTACTCTGCCATCCTTTGGAAAATCTCATCAAAGTCTCGCATTCTTATTAAGCAGCAGACAAGTAAGTGCAATTTAAATTTATCGGTGGAATTGAGTTCTTAAAAAAGGTGTCTTGTAGAGATTCGCATGCAAAAAGTCAGCAAAGCACTTTTTGCCATTTTGTCGGCAACAAAGGTGACTCTCACTTTTTTACGTGTTTCATGCCCAGAACAGAAAAGAATCAAATAATAATGTCACAAATATTCAGGACTTGAGTCAGTACATTCTTTCACTCACTCGGCACAAACTTTCTCTTTAAGTTGACTTGACTCTCAATTTTCTTTTTGGAATGGAAAACGTAATTTTATTTGCAATTGAATTTGCTACTGTGCCAAAAAAATGTGCTGTACTAAAAAATGGGAGGGTCGTAAATCTGATTATATTCGTGGAATGGAATGCATGTCAATGTTCAGACCTTTGGAGTCTTGACTTTTTGTCTAGAATACTCCATCAACAATTTTCCTTCTGCATTGGATGGGTACAGATTGTAGAATTATGGATGGGAAAACATTTCTGATGTAGTTTTTACTGGAAATGTGCTACATAAATAAATTCAAATCGACATTAATCCGGTAGGTGCAGATTCTTGTATCTGAAATTGAAAGATTTTTTAAACCATCCATCATTCCATGGACAAGTTAAGAGCATCAATGACGGGTACATGATGAAGATAAAACGAAATCTCAGGGCTGCACCTTAACTTATTGTTTAGAAATTGTAAATTTTTTTCGATCCGGGAGAAAAACAAACATACTTCAGACGGGATATTATGAAACCACAAAATTGCATACAACAAAAATCCAGCCCAAATATGGAGATGAATTGATTTATTTTTAAAAAGTCAACACTCATCTTTGTTCTTGAAACGTCCTTCACAATGTCGACATTTGTCGATGAACAATTTCATTTATTTACCTTCCTCAATCCTTGTCTCTTATCTGATCAAATGTGTCCTAAGGCTTTGAATTCTGTCGAAATTTGCGCAATTTTAGGTTGATTATACAAATCAAACTTTTTGAATATAGGTATTCATTTTCCCTAGCTTTGATTTATTACATGTTTGCTTACTCCTCAAGGCTAAAGTTTACTGTTTAACGTCCCACAGGGAAAGTCATAAACTCTGGCGAGACATTTATACGAGTATCTTACATCATTCACCGGAAATTGCAATTTTTCTTCAAGATACTACTTTATCATGCAACTTGTTTGATCCGCCAAAATTTTATGGAAGATTATAAAATAAGAGATTGACGTGGTTCAGACATTTCCCAGAATTGTACAAACAGCACTCCATTTCTGCACAAACAATTCTATTTCGCCTTTTTATACTCACGGGTGGGATACCGCTTTCACCCATTTCACTTTCTTTTTCATTATTGCTCACTTACTTTCTTCAAAGGAAACCATTTCTCGGTGTAGCACCGAATTCGGCTCTACAATCCACAGGGAATGTTTGGTAGTGGTTGGTGATATGAATGGAATGTGATGGGTTTACTTTCACCCAGAAAAAATCATGCCCGGCTTCCCAATCCTTTCTCCACGGCTTCATTCACTTTAAGGTGTTACGTGAATAGTTTGTCCGTGTAGATTACATCTTTGGGGTAAATGGTGGTCAGGGTCATGTCATGTCTGGTTTCGTCTGCGCCAATGTTCTGACTATTACGCTTTTTATCGGGATCACAAACCGCAATGGAGTGTTTTGTGGTAATTTCAAAAGTTGTATATCTTCTGTCGCTTTGAATTCTCCGTCATATTTTAATACCGGGGTGTTTGAGCTCTTTATGCATGCTGTGAAGACATGATTAAATTTTTAAAAGGCTTTTTTGCATTTTAAAGTTTAATAAAACCATTGTAAGCTGCTTGTTGAAAAATGAACTTCGAATGTCAAACGCCAAGTTTTAAATAATGTTACACAAATTGCAGAAACTATTTGAAGGAGCAAGTTGAGAATAAAGTGAATCAATAGAAAAGAACAGATAAACACCGAGAGTGAAAACACAATAGTTTCAATTTGACACTAGATGAGCAAACTTTCGCCAACGTCAACGAAGTTTACACCAAATTATTACTTTTTAATATGACTCTGTTTTATTTACGTAGGTTTTCATTAGGATACACATAAACTAGAAAGTTTTAGATGTTTGCTTGTTCAACTTTTAATTAATTGCATTCCACACAATTGCGTCACAGCTAGTGACTGACATCGGATTTGCATTTATGGTTAAATTACGATCAGCAATCAGCACCGCGTTTGATGTATTGAATTGCGTCAGGAGAAAGCAATATATGACTAGAATCTGATTTCATTTGAAAATTAATTACTTCTTGTTTTGAACAGGGGGAGGTTCAGACGTGCAAAATGCTCAGAATCAAAACCTGAATTACAACTCCCGTGGGTGTGGCATGACTTATGGGAACTACCAACAAAATAGTGCCATTCAATCGACAGGCCATCCAGTTGGTCAACAAGTATTAAGCAACAATTCATCCGGCTCTGCTAATTTATTGGCGAGAGCGAAGAAAAGAACCCTTCGAATGACGATGATGATTATCATTGTCTTTGTCCTTTGTTGGAGCCCGTATGCCGTCATTACTTTGTGGTAAGTCTAAAAAAAAGTTTGAAGTTATTTGTGGTACCCAAGAATGGGCTAAAAACAAAAACTAGAAAAGAAATGTTACAAAAAAGCTGGAAAACAATTTTTCCCAAGTGAGTAACAAAACGGAGGCGTTATTTCCTCATGGCTTTGTTTTTACTATTGAGACCACTTAATTCTCACCAAATTGTGGAAAGTTTTGCTCCTATTTTTCTAAGTATTTTTGTTATATAATTCTCTGCTTCCTTGAGAAAAAGTCTTACAAAAACATGAGGATTGAATGTGCCACGTGTACAATTGCTCAGAACAAAAATATAACAATTTTTGGTCGCCTACGGATAACTTTCACTTTCTCGGATTTCAGAGACAAAATATTTGCACAGCTTTCACTCGTACCTACTTAGCAAAATATGTACACAAGCTCCATTAAAACCCTTTGGATTCCATTTAAATGCTTGTATTGGGACTTTTCTGCAATTTTACATGTTTACAACGGAGACCGGAAACGAAGTCATCATGCCTTTATGAACAAGGATTATGAAGGACACGCGTCAAATCAACCCACATTAGTTTAATGCTAGTCCCCACTCGTAAATAAAATGAGCAATAAACAAACCAAAATAGACGTATGCAATCCTATCAAATTCACTTTGACAAATTGTAACACTCGCATTTTACAGTTTTAACACTACTATCCCTGTATTTAATCAGTAAATTTGCCTTAACTTAATAAAGTTTCCTGGTTCTGCAACCATAAACTGCAGCCAAGGTCGGTCCGACCCTCGGGAAAGTATTCATTTCACGGGAGGACGTCTTCCGGAAACTTTCTCTTTCAAACTTTCTCCATCCATGTATTCAAAGCTGAATTTAGTTTAATATTGCGAAAGATTTACAGCCCAGATTTGAATAGGAAGTCTTGAATTACTTAACTTAATTCCCACGTTGTCCTTGTGTATAAGAATGCAATGTGGAATCCGGAAGGTAACTAAATAAGCCAAGACTCCGTAAAAAGAGACACGTCCTGAGATTAATGTTTGTTTAACGACAATGGTATCATTACCAATGGTAATTTAGCTGCATTCATTCATCATTAAGGCTCCTAATTTAGGAGAACCCTTCTACTAATAATCCTTGCTGTATGTGTATACACGGAAAAATTAATTTAATAATGTTTGCTTACTATACTTCAAGAAACACATTTATTGGGCTAAAATTCCGGAGTAGGAGTATGTTTAGTGTACTTCATTAATCAAAAATATTCCTTATGGAAGAGGTATATCGTCACTAATTATATGAAAAATACCACATCCAGCATCTCCTTATTAAGCATGTATGCCTAGACAACTTTACCTTCCCAAACAAAGGATGTTGATTCGATGTTGGTGTAAGTAAATAGCAGCCTTCGACTTTCTCTCAAGTTCAGTATTCAACCTTCTCCATTTATATGGATTTACTGTATTAACACGTATACTTGGTTCAAACTCCATTTGATCAATCAAAATTGTTAGACAATCATCCCCAAAAGTCATTTAGCGACCAAAAAGGTCACGTCCGGGGCGGTGAATGGGTGGGAGGAGACTCAAAAAAATAAATGGGTGGGGAAAGAAGCAGTATAAAATTTACTCAAGGTAAATAAGTTAGGCACTTGCACACAATTAGGGTTTGGGCAGACTGTTAAATATTTTGGTTTACTTTGCTTGCTCCCCATTCTTCAGAAAAGTTGTCGTGAGTGAACTTATAAACAGAGTCTGTGACCACGACCTTAATTAATTTACTGACATTGATTATGGTACCTATCCAACAAAAAGAGCAAGGGTGAAAGTATTGGCTTACGTGGGTTGTATGGTATTAGATCGTGCACTATTCTTATACTTTCTCCCACTGATTTTTTATTCCTTACCTCGTAATAATTAATGGAGTGGGTAGAAAATAATTGACTTTTATTTGCTGAGATTGTAACTCTGCAATTTGGAAGATTTTTACAGACTGACTCAGACAGCTTCAGGGTAAATTGGCGAATAATGGCTCAACAAGTTACGTGATTTTACGTGTTGTTCAATGCTAGATATGGTAACCATGATCCAGGTTTTTCGTTCATTGGGTACACATTGTCTAAATATGTGAACGTGACGGGAATACAGACATTGCTGATTTTATGTACATATTGATTACACACGCTTGAAGTAGTGCAATGCAATGCTTTCTGAATCTATTCTTCTGTGTTGATGAGAAGTTCGTGTTCACTTTGAGAAAAGTGAGACCAAACAAAATGTGAGGTATCCAATGCAGTACTTAATTCTAACAATAAGAACAATGGGACTGATACAGATACCAAAGCGTGAATTTGATCTGATTTTCATTCTATCACTCCACCAGGTACTCATTCGACAAGGAAGGAGCCAAATCAATTGACGAATCCTTACAGGAATTACTTTTCCTCATGGTAGTTTCCAACTCTTGTCTTAATCCAATTGTTTACGGCTCCTACACGAAAAAGACGGCAGGATCAATTTTCAACTGCAACTGGGCCTGGATGAACTTGTCCTATTTCCGGTGTCGATCCAATTCTCCAGCAAATCGGGACGGTGCCCGGGTCAGAAGACGACTTTCCATAGACAATCAGGAACAGCAAGGAAATAAAAATAGGACAAGTTCCCTTCTCGCTATTACTTCCGTTATTTGACGGCAACTCCTGTCCATACTTTTTTGTCGATTATTGGATAGCGTGGAAAATTCTACAAATTCTTATCCCATTAAGAAATTGGAGGATCCGGTCCAAAATCCGGTGGCACAGGAAAAGACTGCAATTCAGAATTACGGGAAAAGTAATGGAAAGGTGTTAATAAACATTCAACGCTTGCCGGTGTTAGATCTCCCTAAAAATGGTCATGGCGTCAAAATTAAGGGTCAAATTGAAACTGACCCCATCCGCCACAATTGCGAGTCCTGTGTCCAGTGTGAGTTAAATCAAGAAAATGGTCGGCTCAAGAATGTTGTCAATGAATCCCGGGGGCCATCTTCGTCCCATTCCAGAACCAATTCTAAACCGGATGTGGTATCGCATGGGAGGAGAAAGTTGGGAGCTGACTTAATAAACGGGATCCGTAGAAGTCATTCCCTGTCCCAGTTTCATCTTAAGAATAATTCTACACCGGATATAATTGCGGCGAATTCTTGTGCATAAAACGAATTCTTGTGCATAAGTTTGCGGCGATTTTGTAAATAAGTATGTATGAACATTGCTTAATCTGAGCTTCTAAATGACTTGAAAACAGGATTCGTATAAATACCTGAAATTATATCGGAATTTGTATGCTATTATGTATATCGCATAATGGTTTCTCGGTGTACCTGAAAACTATAGTTCATCCCGATTTGAAAATAGATTTTTAAAAAATGACAACTTTCCTCGACTTTCACTTTGTATTATTGATAACTTCATAAATATTTAGTTAACAAAATAAGCTCGTAATGGAGAAATGATTACAAGGATTTAGTTGTTACAAGTTTTCAGGTATTGGTTATGCATGAAAAATTTAAGAAACATTTTGTAAATCGCTGATGAAGGCTAAACGAAATAAAACCATACTTAAATCTTATATTTAGGTTACACTTAAGTTCATTTCCGCAGAATTTTTAATATTTTAAACTTGAAAAACATGGGAAGGAACTTATCCAGTTGCTCAACACGTCCTTGATTGCATAGGCCTGATTTTTATTGCAGTATTTTCAAATACCAATTAAAACTTTTTTCATTACCCCGTGTAACAAGTTACTTGTCTGCAATATGTACATAACATAGAAAAAGTCAGACTTTACAATCTTCTAACGCGGATAAAATTCACCAATATTGACCCCCGTCTGGTTCCTGATTTCCCAAGAGAATCATGAACATAATAACTTTTCTCAGGAAATCGATTAGAACAAAACATTTAAAAAATATTCCTCTAAAAAGAAAACAACACATTTTCCCCATAACCTTCTTATTCCAGCCAGTGAACTTGACTGCCTAAAAGGAAACCAGTTGTCTACTCCTTCAAGGAATTGTTTACTTGAAAATTTTAATAAAGTTTGTCGCGATTTTGCCAACAAAATTGAATTTGTCACGTTTTTTATCACATTTAAAAATCCATTCATCCCGACTTTCTCCTTAGTTTACGCCCAATCAGACACGTCCCTGTACCTGGAACGTGACCTTCTTTTACATAAGAAGAACTTAAAATCAGTGATGTAATCCATTTCAACTACTTGTCTTTAGTGAGATGACAAACAAACTAAGGACAAAGCACTTGGCTCTTTCATCAAGGAAAGTGTCTTTGATGAAGACAATTTTATGTTTTTACAACAAGTTGCACTCTAAGTTCTGTTTCAAATAAAATAAACTTTTCTCCAATTCTTAAAACTTTCTCCCGGAGAAAGTCCCGTATCAAGATTCTTATCCAAACCAACCGAGGGAGAATTTCTAAAGCACGTTTTCCCGAAAAGAGTTTGTTTGAAGAAAAGTCAGGAGGATGAGAAGGATGGAAAGTAATTTAATTTGGAGAAATTCATGGAAAGCTCTTTACTACTACTACGTGACTATGGGCTTTACTGGCTGACATATTTTCATTTTAAGCTGAATTACAACATGATTTGAGTTCTTTATCCTCAATTGGGCTGGAATTAAGGGGAAGACAAGCCTTGGGTAAGATTCGCAAGTAGTTAAAAAGTACTAAAAGCAAATACAAATAAGTTTAGGAATTTGTTTGAATTTTGTTAATTTAATCTTAATTAAGAAAAGGCAAATTGTCATTGGGGCCAGTAGTGAAATTGTAGTGTAAATTTTTTTTTAAGTTTTCGCCTGAATTTTGCATGTTTCACACGAAAGAGACACCCATTAAAATTGCAGATCGTCAGCCGGCATAAAATTGCCAATAAGTCGGATGACTGAAAAATCGCACAATATCACGCATGCAAAAATATGGCGTGACACTTTTTGACCTATCTGTTACAAGATACCTATGTCTATCACACGCATCCCAACTGATTTAGACGTGGTCGCTTTGTCTTATCTATTCAAAGGAAGTGATAAATCATATTCATAATTGCATAATAAGTAGTTTTAATGTTGACTAGCAAAACCAAGGCAAAAATCAGTTGGACCAAGAAACCAATAAAATACATATGCGAATTTCCTCACGCATATAACTGTGCATGATTTCTTTAATAATGTAGAATATTTAGCTCCGGTTTCCACAAAATCGTAACACGACCATTTAGCATTCATTTCTTGAGTTACATTCTCGCAATTAAATAAATTTTTTTCCACGTTTTCCTTCCTCAATGCAAACATAGAAATTGCAAAAGTTATTAGAATTTATGAATCCTTAAAATATCCTGTATCCTGCCGTGCAACTGTAAGTTGAAGGAAAGGAAATGAAAATTCTCATTTTACATTTCAAATAACATTTACAAAACTTCTCCTAACATTAAGATAAGCACTGCAACTAATGTACGTCATACGTACATAATTAACTTCATAACTTTTCTGGAACTATGCAATATTCTGGCTGGTATGTAGAACAAAATGATACACATCGTACGACTAATAACAGTACAAATTACAATTTGCATGCATTCATATTTCTATAAACAAAGCGTTTTTGGCACTTCAACAATTTGCACTTTGGACGACCCTCACCTCAGACCCGACTCATAGTCAGTTATCTTATCTCATCATGTAGTCCCTTTCTTATCATCTATTTTTGGATGCATATCATAATATAAACGATCTAAATATTAGTGAATGATGAATGCTCAAAGAACTATAAATGCTCACTCGTGCATATCGCGCATTTGTCTATTATGCATTAATCTACCACTTTTTGCACAAAAAAGGTTTATAATTATAAACAATCATCATTCCCAAAAGTACTGCGTCTCTAAACTTCAGAGGTTGTCACAATGGCATTTTTTGCAAGTTTTGTTTGTTTGGACCAGTTCTTTGCTCAGAATTCCAAACAAATCATTTTTTGGGGTAGGTAAAGGCTGTTTTATCGTACTTCTGTGCAACACTATGAATGCCAGACAATAATATAGATGATTACGGTGATTACTGATTCCTATGCATTTGGTAGAATCATTTTACATTTTATACCGAGCTAAATTTCAACAATTATGAAACCCGTGTGGTTATGATGATGTAGACTCTTGCAAACCATTTCATTTCAATGCACCACGGAAAGTTAGACCTTATTTTGCAAATACGAACCCATAACTTAAAGAGATAGGGAGATTGGATAACGTAGATAATCTAAGCAGAGTGGTTTGTGGTTAAAGTTGCATAAATTTGGTTGCCAGTCCCAGTTCATTGCGTTGTTGGTTCTTATCAATTCCTTGAACTTGGACCTTCCAGCAATAAAATATAAACCATTAATTTCACTGAAATTCGTTAAGCCTTATAATAAAACTGGTCTAGTTTGTTAGGTGTCTCAAGTTGCTTGTAAAATAGGAATATCAGGATTTTGACCATTTCACCATAATCCCATTTAGTTGCAGGTTAATTTTTTCTTTGGCTCGTGCCAAAGTTTAGTTTAGCCTTTATCTCGGTACTAGCAACATTACCTCTGCAGATATCTGCATTTAATAAATTGTATCCCAAATTGAGACAAGCTTTCATTACAAGTTTGTGCTTCTTGGTGTATACAAAATTTGAGACATTCAATTATTTCGCCAACAAAAATTTGTGTTTCAACCAAACTCTCAAAATTTCCAAAAATGGCACTAACCCAAGCAAAAATCGTCAGTAAAATCGACAAGTTGACCAGCATCAGCAACAACTTTCCATCCCTTATCAAGGAAGCTGAAGCAATGAGCATTATCAACCGCGTGGAAAAAGACGCCATTGTAAGTTCCTCCGCCAAATTGACTCATTGACCCAATTCCTATTAATTACCTAATAATTTCTCATTGCGACTCTCTTTGCAGCTCACCAAGTATAAAACCCTTTACGACAAATTGACAACTTTTTATCTGCTGGCCGCCTCTAAGGGTGTAGAATCCTTGGCAAAATTGCCCGAGCTTCTGGAACTCACAGGGAATGAGACGGCAGCCCATTTTCTGCTGGAAGAGGACCAAGATGACATTTCTTCTAATAAACATTCCATCCAGGATTCTTTCCAATGTCAGCAAATCTTGGGGAATATGGACCGATTGTGCTCTCACACCATTAATATAGCAGCCGTGCTATCCTACGCCACGGGGCTGGAACTTATCACGGGAACTGAGCGAGAAATGATTGTACGTGAGAATTTGGGATTTTCTTGAAATCTCGGATATTCCTCATTTTTCTATTGTTCTGAGACTATTACGTTCTCAGTATTAGTGAGAGTAATGAGGATCTTGGGAGAGAGGGTATTACACCCATTATTAGGGGTACTCCGCAAGTACGTGCTTATCTTGGAATTTTTCATTTGCCAAGGAGAGCAAAGAGATTTGGTGCGTGCGACATAATCTTGAATCTTGAGGGCATTCTCCTTGGGGAATTGATTTTATTAATTTTTTGGGAAATTGGAAGTCTTCTGTTTTTTGGGAATGCAAGTTTCATGCCATTCGTGTCTCAATTAAAATGTAGAGGAAAAGATAAATTGATAAGCGTCTCATGATTATCCTTAATTTATTGGAATAGGCATTTCCAAGTCCTTCAACTTGATATTCCTGATCCAAACTAAATCTTATTTTTTTAATCCCAGGAAAAGCAATGTCGCTCCGAAGAAGAGCAATTGGAAGCATTTTACGCCTTTGTCGCCTCCAAAGGACCCTCCGCCGTTGAGAAGCTGGGTCAAGTTCTCACAATGACCAATAATTTCTGGGCGTTGGAAGTTATTCAACATGCCGAAGCGTGAAATGATGCAAATCAAAACAGTGAGTAAGGAAATGGCAACAATATTTATCTCAAAATTTCTATTTATAAATTTCAAACAAATTGTGATATTTCGAAGTAAATAATAAATGAAATCAAACAAATCTCCATAAAAGTATTTATAGCCTCTAAATCCGAAACAGGCACAATAAAGTACTTATCATTTAACAGTAATCTCTTTGGAGGAGCATAATAAAATTAATTTCTATAACTGTAATTTTTTCATAATATTTTTGAACTGCGTTTTAGGACAAGGATAATATTTTTAGTGGCACAATATCGGGAAATTTTTGACTATATTAAAATTCTTTCTATGTAAAATTGAGTTTTATCTCTTTCTGGGTATAAAAAGTACAAAGCTCTACTTTCTTAAGACTTAAAGCTACCTATCTACAATAGGACAATGCTAAATTTGGTTGCATTATAATTTCAATTGCGAATCAACGAAGTTTAGGAAGCACAAGGCACTCTTTTTGGCAAGAGCTAAGTATTTTTTTCTGGATTTGTGATCATTCATGAAATCGTGCACCCACTCCTACTAAATGGCCAACCCCACCCGACACAATCCGAGGGGTGCCCTTCAGACCAGGGCACGGCAGAATTAGTCTCAATATAAAACAGTCCATCATTTTTACTCTCTGTGAAATGAAATCCCATTTCCACCTTCGTTGGATCATATTTAACCTTATCAATCGGGGTTTCAAAAGCAGGGACCTGCAAAATAAGTACTCATATAAAATACTGATTGATTCAGATTAATAAAAACTGTTTTATTCTTACCCCATCCAGTACAGCATTTGTCATAAACTTCCCAGGATTCCCAATACTCCACAAAAACAGCTCAATGGAACGATGATGACTTTCTGCAATTCTGAAATGAGAGATGCCCGGCTGCCTATAGCCAAAGTTTGGATAAAAATCCGTAGTTCCCAAAGGAATCAGGGTCCCGTAATGATTCACAGGTGCAAACCAGTCGGCAGGGTCAAATACGGAGTCATAACCATCCGT
Organism: Folsomia manolachei; assembly: GCA_036491905.1. Classification (NCBI taxonomy): domain Eukaryota; kingdom Metazoa; phylum Arthropoda; class Collembola; order Entomobryomorpha; family Isotomidae; genus Folsomia; species Folsomia manolachei. The sequence goes on from JAAXNX010002552.1 coordinate 12,293, forward strand.
ATGGATGACATCAACTATTTTTGCATCCGTTTTTCGAAGTCGATTCTCTTGATTTACTTTCTCAAATGAGGGTCCTGTCAAAGAATCATTGGTAAATTAGCCTTGAGTAGTGTATGAATTATTACAATATTATCTACCTACCTGCAGGATCAAGGCCAGTAATGCGGTCAAATGCATGACCTGAATGACGTCCTGCAAGTCCCAGCAAATGAGCCCCAAGACTGTGGGCGATTCCCCAAATCAAGACATCTGCAAATATTATTATCCATTCCTTATCATTGCCACACATTGTTATTTATTAAGTTCCCAATCTTACCACTTGAAACAGAGTTGCGAAACGCAATCAAATAATCTTGAAACCATTTCGCAACCGATTGCGTATTAGCCGCGGCCTGAGAATATTTGTAGACATGAATATTTGACCCACCACCCCATCCCAGGAGGGCGACCAGAGCGTTGGGGTCAACTTTAAGAATCTCATCCTTCATCTGAGGCAACCACGGGGTATCAATATCGTTTTCAAATCCGTGCGTAATAAAAATAATCTTGGAAGTGGGTTTGGACTGGAGATATCCTGCCGAGGTCAGTTCGCCCAAGACGCCATCCGGAGTCTCGCCGTAATCAATTTTAATCGGTTCGACTTGATTGGAAACGTAGAATTGGAGTTGGGGTTGGATTTGGGAAATGTCCTGTAATTGATTTAAATCAATGGTTTTAAAATAATTATGAAATTCATGTCAATTTATTATACTTTATCTGCTTACCCAAGGTATCGGCAGTTTCCAAGAGGTCGCCTGAATGATTTCGCCCTCTATTT
>JAAXNX010002553.1:0-13108 GCA_036491905.1 Folsomia manolachei
ACTTCAAAAGGAATCTGCTTTGCAAATGTTTTGTTGTCTTTCAAGTTTTTCCAGGAAAGAAGCCGACATCAAAATAAGCTCAGAACTTGGTGGATTAGTCTTGATATTTTTGGTGCAATTCAATATTTGCTATATATACAAAAGACAAATATGATTTAATAGTTGCATTGCTTGACTAGGATTTGTATGCTTCCAGCCAGTAACGTGTTTAGTGGTGATTGTAGAACAAAAAATAATTATGGACAACGTTTAATTCAAACTGAATTTGACGTTGACCCAGATTGTGGCTGCAAACCACGGCCACAAATCATAACTACACAATTTATGCACTGACTGACTGACAGGATGAAATTCATCACATTTTATTTTATTACGCAATCTCATCACATTTGATCAATCCACTCTCTCACATTTGCATTTACATTATTTTATTATTTGTTGGCTTCTCCATCCAACTCGCTCTCCTTTCTCTGCCATTAGTGGATTACTATGAATCCCAACAAACTGTTCAGAGTCGACATTTGAAATTTAGAGTGACCCAACTATCATGAAACCAAAGTGATCTAGATTATGGTTCCAGTACAGAAAGTGGAAGTACACCATATGGGCTTTTTACCCGGGTGACTTACATGTCCGGGCATTACTCGGAGTTATAATATAATGGTTGGTAGTTAGTTGAGCTGACTAAGGGTCCCTTATGGCCCCGTAATAAATACTTGGATTGTTATTCCTTCTTCTCATTGATTCCCATTATCCTTTCCCTTTGTTCTCCATTTAGACTAAGTTTTACTTTTATTGCCATGAAATTCATGTCATCCAGTCAACAATAGACTCATGATAACCATGCGTTATCTGAGTTAGCCTCCACATTGACTTCAAATTTGGCAGGATTTCACATTTAAAAAAATAAAACAAAACAAAATATTCTTTTGCTGACATTCATGCTCTTATCTTTGTTTACTAGTAAATGAAATGAAGAAACTGCAATAGTCCTACAATTCAAGATGACAAGGTTTAATGGGTTTCCTCATTTGATGTTGTGGTGTGGCCATCAGTATTTATAACAATATCACCCATTATGAGCACAATGCATGCAACCTTTTAAGAGGGACGGAGTCATGAATTCATTTTAAAAACAGTTTGACTTTTACTTGACCCAACCACCTGTCACCATAACTGACTGGATGCAGTAGGAGTACAAGTACATAGATCATTGTTAGTAATGTTCCAGATTCAGCCCGTGGCATTAGGTCCTTTGATTTGGGTCCAATTTTATTTAACCATGCAATGAGTAAAGTGGGCGAGAGTATGGTAGGAAAGGAACCAACACTAATGGAAATAATGATGATGATACTCCGACTTTGACGAAATGGTCACTTAGCCACGATTTTATTCTGGCAATTTCAACAACAGCCGTGAAGCTACGAGCTATAACTCGGTCCAATATTTAGTAGGAAACCGGATGGATATAACATTAACATAAAGGAAATTATTTAACTGGTGGTTGCATTATCTAGGAACAGTCCAATAGAAAGGGATTGGTTGGTCGGAATAAGTGGTGGAGCACCCAACAATATTCAATAATTGAAATAATGAATTTACCACCACCAGCCAAAATACAAAGTGACGACATTTGTGTAAATCATAGAATTGAATAATTCCAGAATTTTACTCCTTTTTGAGTCAAAGTTGAAACTTGGAATTGAAATGGGTTCTCTTACGCAACACAACATCTTTCACTTGTCCTTTACCAGTTTTTCTAACTGCACCTTTTATCCCCGGAGTGAATTAAGGAGTGTCCTGGGAAAGGGACTAACCCAACGACAGATCACTGTAATGGCTCAGCTCCTGCTTTCTCCTCCATCAGCCACAAAGAAGTCGGAGCAGTTGACAAAATTTTATTGCTGCCCACCACGCCATACTTTATCCACAATGGTGAAAAAATGAGAAAAGGAAAGATACTAGTCGGAGTACTATTGCGGAATAGCTTGCATGCAGACATTTAATTACATTTCACTACTTTCTTTTCTTGCTTTCTCTTTAAATGCCAGGGACAGTTTGACTTTCCATTCATTTAATAATAAATTACTTTATGACTGCCTCGTCCTTGGAGTACATGTGTTCTTCACCTTATCTCACACATTCCTTGGGATTTACACCCCCTGCCAATTGGTCAACATGATCGAAGAGCTAACTGCAATTTGACGTCCAACATTTAAAAGAAACTGCCGTGTAAAAAAGTGGGAATCGTAAAATAGTACCAGTAGTCAACTGCCAGAGAAGAAAATATAAATCGATCCACCCACCAACCACAGAATACAATGGGTTGGAATTTAGAATTCTGAAATGGTGGAGTAAGAGTAAGCTGGATTCCCAAGAGAGCCACCAACCAACCATCCCATAAACCATAACCAAAACCAGAAGCAGTCCAAATGTTGTGCTGTAACTTTCCTCCGTGACGTCCAAACCATTCTATGACCTAAACCCTTCATGTTCATGCCAACAATAAGAACTCGGCCCACCACACTCATAGACCGGAGGCAACCAAGTCAGTCCAAGTCGACGGAGTTGAAGGTATTGGAGTGAAAGTGAGCTGAAAGGATTTGTTCAACCATTCCATTCAACTCTTTACTTGCAGTATACTGTCGACATACACGTCGACATGAGTGTAGTGGGTAGGGAGGAAGTACACAGTCATACATGATACATAATTAATTGTTTGGAGAAAGTGGGAGAAGGTGGGGAATAGGTAACACATATGTGGGATGATACCGTGCCCAGTGTGGCATTTAACAACGTTTTCTGTCAGAAGGAGACACTTTGCTTAATTAAACCTGTCCCTGAGTCAGAGGAGGAGGCAAATACTCAAAAAATGCCTCCAGGAACAAAAGAATGGGACGGAAAAAGGACAATGAAATGATGGATGTAAAAGTTTGTGGAAAATGTGCAAAGCATTTGAAAAATTTGACAGATTTCTGCTAAATAAGTAGGTTGGAAACATAGGCTTCAAATCCATGAATACATAATTACCTTTTTTTGGATAAATAAACTTCAATGCAATTAAAATGATTCATGTCCAGCAGTATCATACGTTGTCCAGCGTTTATGAAATGAATGACCAGGTTCGCTCTAGTTTCTCTCCAATTTAAAAACAAAAACTTAATTCAAAACTAATCTGCCTCATCTAAATTAAAATTGACCAAAACGCATTAAAAATACACATTTTAATCATATTAAAATAGACCCAACAGTCAGTTAATACACGTTCAAAAATACAATTTCTTTCTATTTTCCAGAGCAAAAAATAATAATTTTGACCCGACTTGAAATATGATGAATATGATGAAGATGGTATAGCTCCTGATAAGTAATAAATTGGGTAACATTTAATAAATATTTAAGAAAAGGGCAAGAGGTTAAATGGAATTTAATATTTTATTCCATTCTTCTTCTAATCAGTCAATGTTCCATCCCCTGCCACTCCCAACTTAAAAAAGTTCACAACTGTCCAATTTTCTACAAAAAAGTTATTAAGATTCCTTACAAACCAATCATGATGGATTACTCGGCTACTTTCCTTCTCTTTCCTTCTTACTGGTATCACATCAATAATCCATACTTTCATTTTTACCCTTTACGAGGTTTCCTTGTATTTGATTGAAATTTAAATTGGACCACGGGAAACCTACCTCATTTCATTTTGGTTACTTTTGAGGACTTTTAATTTTCTTTGAGGGGTTTGAAACTAGAAATTGTTATGTTCACAACTTTCCTTCTTTTTAAATTGTCCAATATCAAGAAGCTTTATCAAGATACCACAGCAAATTATTCTTCAAATGAATGATGGTATCACATTCATAAGTGGTATCACATTCATAAGAACTGATCATCATAAGAAAGCGCATAAAGAATTGAACCACTGACTCTGTCCATATGATTTTAATCCTAAGGGAGACCAATGAATGGCATGATGCATGGGCAGGAATTTCTTTAACAAAGGGGTGAGATTTTTAATCAAGTCCCTCGAGACGGGAGGATTTTATTTGAATGCATTCAATACTCAGTCCTTTTCAAGTATTAAATGACATGATGCATGGACAGGAATTTCTTTAACAAAGGGGTGAGATTTTTAATCAAGTCCCTCGAGACGGGAGGATTTTATTTGAATGCATTCAATACTCAGTCCTTTTCAAGTATTACTAAAAGTATGGATAGAAAATAAGGGATGGCTTCATCAGTTCCTGGCATAATAAGCAGACAAACAATGCTGGGTTCTGAATTTACTAATTCTTGCAGGGTTTGACTTATGAAAGGCTTTAAAATAGGTTTGGTTTTGTGGTATCCTCATGAATAAAAGGAACCAGAATAGGCTTCTATCCTGAATTTGAGTAAATGTAACAAAGCCTTTCTTCTTTACTAACAGTTAATCAAACCTTTTCTGAGAATACTTTACAAACTTTTTTAAATCAAACCCTTTCACAAAATTACTTTTTTGTAAGATAAATAATTTTTTAAGTAAAAGAAATTGAACAGTTTCAACTCCGGGTCGAGTGAAATATTCTCATTTTCTTTACTTTTCTTATAAAAATATCATTTAATTGTAATAAAAACTAAAGTTACTCAACTTACGGAAGGGATGTTGGCTGAAGAATTGAGTCCAATCCGTATTTTCACTTTCAACCTCACTAAAACCACTCCCACCACTAAAATAGCGACTGAGAACATTTCTCTTGTGGGAAAAGATTAAGTTTAAGGGATGGGATGGACAGGTTGAACCACATTTTATGAGGATGTCACCGGAAAAGGGGGGATTATTGGGAGTGGCCATTTTCATGAAAAAATTTGTCGGACAAATTTTGCTTTCTTTACGTCTAGAAAGTCTCTGAGTCTCCTTATTGCTGACCTACTACCGTCTTCGATAACCTTGTTATTTGGGTAATGCAGAAAAAGACTCAATATTCCATAATTTCATTTCATTTCTGCTCATATCTTCCTTAAATTCCCTTTAATTAAATGAACGGAGTGATGTAAGGATAGCTTCGACTAAAATAATATTTTCACGCCTTCACAGTCATAGGTTGCAAGTTTGAGAGTTTTGGTGTTGGTGTGAATCGATCAAGACAAAAACATTGGTTGATTAAAAGAGTAGTTTAATCTGGAGCCAGGACAAGATTAAGTGATTAATTGGTAATGAGCTGAGGAGTGGAAAACATGGCTTAATTGCTAGTGAGGAATTTACATTTACGCCAGATATGCTCAAGGACTTGATTATAAAATGTTGGTGGAAATGAAGGCTGAGCCAGACAGAACATTAAAACATTATAATTTAATATCTAACTAAACCACATCACAACTTGACAGCGAGTTTATTACGTATTATTGTAAAGAATTATGATTTAAGAATGTTTTGTTCCATTGAATGTAATCAAAGTCAAGATAATATTTTAACAATTTATGAGTATTTCCTGTTGGCGGACTAAACTAATCGACAAGGTATTCCAATCCGATTGTTATTTGCTTTTCAAAAAGTTAAGCTAGTAACAGAATCAGCGACCAAGAATGAAACCGGAAGCACCTGTTGCCCTTTGCCCCGATTTCCGAGTACAATAAAACGTCAAAATCCATGTTTCATTTCATTCCGTCCCTGAGAATTATTGCTTTTTCCGGTTTATTCTCTAACAATGCCTTCAAAGCTGTTAGGATCATAAAATGGAACTTGTGAATTGATCACAACGACCAAATTAAACAAGGATTGAATTTAAATACATTAATTTGTAAAAGTGTCTTTTTAATCAGAGCCTGACACACGCCAGCACTACAATTATTGCTACAAAAAATGGTTCCGAGACCGTTTTAAATCACAAAATGAATTCAAAAACATTAAAAAAGTCGCAACAACAATAAGCAATGAATACTAAAGATGAGCCCATCATCCTAAACTTTAAATCGGTTTTTAATCATCATTAAATTGCAGGGATGTCATCCACTTTCCCAGGCAGGCCCACCCAATCTGGGTGGGTCCTACTCTGATCAAAACCTAAAATATTTTGTCTCTTAAAATTAAAATCAAATTGTGAAATGAAAACACACGCGTCGGAACAATTACCACTTTAAAATGTGGGCTACTCCATTCCTTGCTTTTCTTTTGGTGGTGTAAACTGTTACAAATGACTGGCTTCCTTCCGTCTACTTCACACCCGTCCCTATGGGCTGTATACCGACAGAAAAAGGACTTATTGTTGTTATCCCATTGTTACTGTTGATGTTGAGTCGAGTGTCGTATCCATTCATCTAGTAAAAGGACAGGGAAATGACAATGCACACGACCAAGTTGCAGTCACTTCAGAAGGGGCCCCTTGACTGGATGCAGTTCATCCTCAGCCCTCGAGGGCTCCACAACCAAGGGTTGTTTTACCATCACCCGTAACTTCCTACTTATTCTGTGGCATGCTTTGGAAATAATCAGGACACACTTTGAGCCACGTGCCGTTAATACCACCAACATTTCCACTTCCTTCCTATGAATGAGCAGATGCAAGGGAATCAAATATATTTACTTGGCATTAAACAAACTCTAATTTCTTTGTAATTCCTTCCGCTACTGCTTGTATTGCATCTCCAATACATATTTGAAGTTTAACGGGGATTTATGATCATTAATATTTATATTCATAACTTGACAACTTTTGAGAAGATTTGGGAAGCAAAGCAGTCCCAGTTTTAGCAAGGGATGGGAAAAACAGCTTTGTTGGATTCACTGGATCTGGGTGTGTGTGCCGGTAATCTTGTGGGAATCGGAATTGAATTTGCCAGCAACTAAATTTTGTCGGAACTGCAATTATTCCTGGCAATCAAGCCATCGGCATAAACTGGGAGGTTGGCTGCAGTTCAGAGATTTTATAATGATTCAGTATCTAGAGAGGGGATCGATGTTGATCTAGGAACTGACAGTGTTGAGAAAGAGCAGAGGAAGGAGAAAAGCCATAATTTTGTTTTGGTTGGGGAGCCAAAAGTGGTATGAAATCTAATTATGACCCTTGACATTGACCCCATAATATCCATCTATAACATAACATTACTCCCAAAATGACATAGATTACAGTTATTCTCTCCTGAGGAAAGTTTTCTTTTACCCGCAAACAAGTTAGTGTCCGGAGAAAGGATGCGTTATGACACTGATGGTGTGGTCTAGTACATGATTCAGTTTGAATATTCAATTCATAAAAGTTTAAAAGGATGACATTTTTCCCAACCGGTAGGCCAACCCATAAATCTCAAGTAGGGACGTGGCTGGATGTCTTCTAAATGTGAATGTAACTAAACTACAAGTGTCTAGTCTATTTTCTTGTTCAGTGTTCCTCAACACGGATAATATTTGAACGATATTTTGTTTAGTTTGAAGTTTTAAAGGATAAATCTTCACATTTGGTCTTACCTTCCAGCCCTCTATTTCTTGAGAGAAGTGCGAGAAGGACGTCGGGAGGAGGATCACTAAAATTAGAAGAACCATTTGAGCCCCCAGAGGATAGAAGGGGGTGTGGATTAAGAGACGAGAGATGGGGAGGATGGGGTCCATGAGCTTGTGGAGGGGTACGAAGACCCAGAGGACCAAATGCGGAGTGTGAGAGTGGGTGGTGTCCTGTGGGTGAGGATCCCAGAGTCAAATCACTTCCTACCACGGCTGCACACATTTTTAATTATCACAATCACCACAATTAGCAGGATTTCCTCATATCAAAAAATCATGGTTCAACTTATTTTATGGTAGTTTAGTCAATCAGATTAGTAGAACAACTGTCACCTCACTCAAATGATTGGTTGTCATTCAAAATCTTTTGATATCTTTTAATATTTTTTCAAGGAAATTGCCATTTTGATGTGGAAAGTTTTAATAATTTGTTAAATTTCTACGCAGTACATACCCAGTCAGGCCAACTGTTTTAAAATTCTCATTTTGACTAATGTTAAATTCTTACTTTACAGTCCGTTACGATTTTGACACGGTTATTTGTTACAAACAGAGTGACACTGAATGTTGGACCAGAATTTCCAAATTTTTGCTTTCACTACTTTTGAAGATAATAAACTGAAGAAAATTGTAGATGCTTGTTTTAAAATTCTGGCTGCCAAAGGATTGAAATAAGGAACTAGAAAAATGTAGAATGTGCGTAGAATCCAAATAGCAATGATGACCAAGACTCTGACTCTGACAGGACGAGTGGAGAGAGGAAAAGAGACGACCAAGGTTTAGAGTAACTTTCTCTTGTGCGATTTCTCCCTGCAATAAAAGCTCCCATAAAATTCTCTCGCTCTCTCCTCACATCACATTGGTTGCTGACTCCCAGTTATCTATACCAGTGCCTTTCTCTCTCATACTTGGGAGAGAGGGTAGTCGGATGGAGATAGAGAAGAATTTAGAGACAGGAACTAGATTTGCCTTGACTTTCCTCCTCCTCCGTAGTCTGGCTATTCATAACCATCCATTCCATTCCCAGCTACATTATAATGCAACGAATGGAACATTATGGCACAAGTATTTCTATGAATGAGGTCCCTGTTTTTTTATATCAAGACAATTTTCAATGACAAAATCTTTCGGACGACAAATTATTGACAGAAATCCAATTTTCGACTGTTTTAACAAATGGGAGAAATATTCTTGTACAGCTCCACAATTAAAGTAGCTTGAATTTAAAAGCAGAGATTCTATAATTTTGAAAAATGAAATTGTTATGTTATCTTGGAATAACTGGCAACTTGAATACGAATGTTATCGATGCATTCTGTTGTAGCGTTTCATGAATGTCCCAAAGAGAGCAATGCATTCTGAAAACATCCATAGTTCAAGACTGAATCCAAGTTACATGGAACAATTTGAAATCCGGTGTATTCGGGTCATCCTCCCTTCCTCATCCATGCTCAAAATACGGGATAAACATGTAAAAATATCAGTCCCACTATCCATTCACTGGATAAGGAAGGGAAACCAAGAAGTTTGTGGAGCTAAAAGTATGGAAAATGCGAGTGAATATTTGCTCTGTTTCCTTTGCCTTTGGCCGGTGGTCCATTTAGAAAATTGGATGGTTTTAAGAGGGTTACTCGACTGACTCCCCAAGAGGAAGAAGGAGGCGAGGCTGGGAAAACTTTCTCCGCCCGATTTCACCCTTTTACACTTATCGCCCATGCGTACATTTTGCAATACCCATGGCTTGCCCAACACAAATCCTTCTTAGTCCATCCACAAAGGAAATTTGGTCTGACTTGAGGTGTAGAGTTATATGCTTGGATAACAACATTGGCAAATATTCCTTATTTTTCTTTTTTAACTCGCTTTCTAGATGCATGGTAAGGGAATGTAGAAATTGGCAGGCTTTTCTGAGTAATATTTGAAATTACTTTAGTCACAGTCTTTTAATGAGGAACTCATCGTGGGATTCTGTAATTATTTTTAAATTCAACCTCGATTTTGCCTTTTACCTGAAGTAGGCCATTAATTTCTGGCGTATTCTAACGATAAGCATTCCAACTCCAAGCTAAAATGGTCTACAAAAGTAAACTTCTTTGCAACATCTTAATATGTAGTTCCCAGTTCTCTCAATTTACAAGAATGCAAATGACAGAGCTGGATTTGAATATGCTTTCAAAAACATATTTGGCATCCAGCCTTTAATTTCCATTTCTCATTTCCTTGTTTCTTGAATGTTTTCCACATTTATCCCAGTCTTCAGCAACCTGTTTCCTCTTTTACTGTTCCGTCGTCATCCCAGAATAAATGGTGCACTCTTCCTTAAATTCTTTCACCTCTTTACGAGTCGTCGTCATTTCTGAATTTTTTATGTTTTCATTTTTCACTCCTGCCTGAGAATGAGATGAGATTGCATTTATTTGTCTTAGCTTAGCTGGAAGAAGAGTCTGGAGTGGAAAGGGGGAGACATTACAACCATTTGTTGTCTTTGTGTAATTCAATTACAAGTGGAGAGGAGAAAGTATAAAGGAGAGTCCTCATTTGTATCTCTACGCAAAAAAGGAACCATTTCCCCAGAGGGAAAAGTGCCAGAGTGCCAGAGCTGCTATTATGCAACAATCCTCCCAAAAGTAAACCCTTTTCACTACAAAGTTTTTGGGTCGGATTCATTTTTCTCACGTAATATTTCAATTACCAAATGATACGGTTCTTAACGAAATAACTTGAATTTCTACAAAAAAAAACTCTGTTCCAAAATTGAAACAATTCAAGGAAAGTCGGGATGAAGATTGTCTGTACTTTTGTTTCTTGCTGCAGGTTAGCAATTTTAATCTGGGCCGACTGAAATAATTACATTAATTCCGAAAATCTAGATAAATGGTGGTTGGGATTGCTTTAACTGTTCACGGTTCTGTGACAGCACTGGTGTGGCATGACGATGGCCATATTTCGCCCTATGCATCCTCCCAGATGATGATGAAATGAGGAACAAATCGGGTTAACTTTTAGCCAAATGGTGTTGGTGTTTACTCCCTTTGTCGGGGTCACAGCGGGATGTCTTTGTGTCCCAGAGAGAACAGGGGATGCTGAGAGATTCCAAGTAAATGCCATGAAATAATTCGAATCATCCAGGACCAGCAAGGACCCCCTGTCGTCGTTTGCAGATCACTTTCACAAATGTTGCAGTTTGTGCACCATGTTGGCCTTACTACCCATATATCTGTGTACAATGGAATGACGTAATGTAAGTGTTTGTTTATTTTATTATTATTACAAACCTGAAACCGTTAATGAATAAGATTCAGACAATCCTAAATAAATAAATGTTAAATGATATTATTGATAGTACAACTTTAACAGCTATTAGGGCCAATAGGTAATCAATAAATAGAATGATTAGGCAAGGACATTATCGGACAAGACAAACTCAATTTCAAGATAAGTCAATTCAAGACGATTACAAATTCATTCTTTTACTTCCTCCTCTTCCAACAAAGGCAGCCGCGGATTACCCAGATCCACCCCGTTTCGCCCAGAATCATCCCTAAAGCCACGCCACAAAATGCAAAATGCCAATAAAACAATATTTTAAAGGGCGACTGAAACCCTAGCGGTTTATACTTTTCCTCCCCACAATGATCCCTTGACCCCTGACCCCTCCCACCAGCCTCACCTCCTTGCATCAGCCTCTTCCGGATGGCCCCATTCTCACCCGCACCACAAGCATGCAGAATCCCAGACCACCTCAACTCCTGTCGATTCACGTTCTCATCCCACATCAGACCAATTCCCGACTGGACCACACCCCTCACCAAGAGATCCTCCGCCTTGTCCCGCATCCAACCTCGGAACATGTACCACATCCTCCGCTTCAGTAGATGTTGATCATCCTCCCCACTCGTATTACGGACCACGTAGCAACTCACATTCAGGATACGATTTTGATGAAACAATCCCGTACTGAGAAGACCCAGATGCTGCCTCCGAGTAATGGGAATGACCCACTTGTTCCTTGCCAGGGCAGGGAACCATCTCGACCTCACTCCGTCACTGATATCCACGGTACTGGAGTCAATTACAACGTTCTCCTCCGTGACGGCGACGCCCAATTTGGAGTACCGTTCCTGAACCATGGATCCCACCAGTGCCACCAACTCGTCAGAGGGGAGCACAAATTTAAACCCGGAACTGAAGATTGTAGACACCATCTGGATCTGGGTTTTGGCCAGAGGAGCCGTGACCTGGGTGGTGACATCGGCTTGATAATATTGATTAAGAATTGCGAGGAGAAGAGCTACCAAACCCAGAGATGGGGGCCATTTGGTTTGGGATGCTTGTCCCAATAGCACCCAAAACACATCCAAGCCCACAGCCAGGCTACGATAAAGAAGGGCCAGAGTGAGACAGGTCACTCCTAGAAGAAGGGTTGTAGTCGGATCAAAACCAGTGAAGATAACGAACCACTTCAGCTCTTGGTAGGAGTGGGTGGGAGTGCAGTAGAGGGCGTAGTACAGCTCCTCCTCCAAAAGAACGGAGGTCGTGGACCCACCCATCTGGTTGTCTGGGGATAAGGTGCAAAGATTAGCGCAAAGGATAAGAGACGGGGATGGAGATAAGGAGTCAATGTCATCATCCGAGTACACGACTTGAAGGGAGGAGCCCGGCCTAAAGGTAATGTTGAGATGGGAGGAAATATAGTAAAATATTATTCGGGATTTAGTGCATCTCAAGTCTGGTTGGGTGCTGGAGTAAGTTTCCTTCTCGCAGTGGGAGTGGGAGTACTCGTAGAGGTTGGAGGGATTGATGGACTCATCTGCTCGGAAGTAGGCTTGAGATAAGGCTCCGTTCAGAAGGGAGGTGCACAGGGGTCGAGTCTCTTCTGGGGATGGGATCGCTTGGAGAGGGGTGCAAATATTTCCACAGAATAGGCAGGAGGTAAAAGTAGCTGGATTGTGGGAGTGGATAATGATTCGGACGTAATTCTTGGGAAAGGGGCCCTCCAATTGTGAAGTGATGGCATGATGACGATACAGAACTTGATATAAAGTTGCCTGAAAGGTATTCAATCGTAGGAAGGTGGCCAATCTACTGGGATTGTGAGAGAGATCGAAAACTGCACGACAACCAAGTTTTGGGAGTATGGAGTCCAGCCAGGGAAGAAGAAGGAGGGTGGAGTTGTCGTCCAGGGCCCAGAGGAGGAGGGGACGGGTAAAGGAAGTTTCTTGGTGGAGGGAATATTTCTCCGATTTTAAAGGAATAAGCAGGACTACGAGACAATTCTTTGGTAAACGTGTGGATTGTAAGAGGGTGGAAATGGGAAGGACAGGGGAGTCGAGGGCTGCCAGTCCTTTATTTAGAGGTACTTTATTCAGTACAAGCAAAAACGTTAAGAATTTTAAGGTCGTCATTCTCCCTGACTAGCGAAGTGGATACTAGCAAAGTTGGATAAGACAGGGGCTGGATTTTCCAAAATGGACAAAGTTGTTCAATTACCAATCATAATTTATCATCAGCATAAGTAACTCTCAGAGATATGTGGATATCTTCCTAAAAGTTTGTAGTTTGTAGTGAATGACATTTACTTGTGTAATTGCTATCATTTTTGCTCATCTACCCTTTATATTTACCTTGGTGGTAATAATT
>JAAXNX010002554.1:0-13107 GCA_036491905.1 Folsomia manolachei
ATAGATAATCAAATGTGTTCCTTTCTAGATTGCCGGACTTGTCCTGACATACACGGTCATCGTTAATCAAGTGGTTAGTCGTTGAGAAGGTTGGACGATACTCTACTGTTGCAATGTTACTAAAATTGTATAACCAACCAAATTTAATTTAATTATAAAATTAATTTGTTCAATAAAATAAACATGCAAGTCTGCATAATTAATCATAATGCTTTATCCTGACCCAGGAATGACTTATCTCACGTCCTTTTCAAGCCGAATTTTATTGACATATAAGTATGACAATGACGCATGAGACCCGAACTAATCTGTATAATTGGGGCTTAAAAAAAAAACAAAATGAAGTAAAACCGAACATGGGATCTCTCAACGAACCTAAGAACTTGTAATAATAAGTTGATAACATAATAGGATGAGTGAATCAATAATGTAATTGCATTAATATTGTAAGTGTCATGTCATGAAAACAATTTTAGGAAATTAAGATACCTAAGGAATTAGCTAATATGCACTTCCGGACTGTATTATTTTATTGCGTCAATTGACTTTTGACACGACACCTTAGTCGATTTCGGATAAGGCAACCAAGAACATCTAAATCAAATTGTTGACCAGATAAAAATGACGGAATCCAAAAAGTATCCGGTGGACATAGAATCCTTAAAATCCGGTATTTCGGAAGACTTGGATAATTCCACCTTACAATTAGTGGACCATCAACTTCCACAAAATTCGGGTGCTGCACTATCATTTCTGCAACCTCTATTAAGATATGGTCAGATTTCTACAGCCTTGTCCTACGGACTGTATTCATCCGTTAATGGGAACAAAGTACAGTATTTTACAAGGCGTCCCAGAGTTTGGGGGGTAAGTGGTTATAATTTGGACAATTTTTAGATTTATGTGCATCCAAATTTTATACTTTATAATTTTTGTCTGCAGATCATCACCGGGTTGCTATTTGGTCTAATGTGTCTTCATTTGGCTTGTATTGTGGTCAATTTTGACTTTAGCGTTTCCCAGTCCAAACTGGTAAACATGATAAAACGTGTGACCCATGGAATTTTTGTTGTGGAACTGTTAACTTTGTACTATTGTCTCCAAAACCGAGGAAGAACACAGGGATTGTGGGTCAATATACTGAATCAATCGGATTTGATCCAAAAACAATTTGCAAATCTTAAGATTCCTATCCCGTCAGTTAACAAGGTAAGTCGTGCAAGATTTTAAAATACAAAATGCATCTTTATCTTATTTCATATTGTGATTGTGATCTAAATACAGGCTCGAATCGCTGTGATTGGAGTCTGCAGTTTTTTCGCTTTCCTAACAATTGTTCATGTAATTGTGTTTTGCTTTGTAAAATCGGACGATGATTGGGAGAAATACTTTACCAAAAAAATATTTAACACAGTCACGCTAGGATTTTGGAGTGATGCCTTTCTCGACGGTAAATAAGTAATTTGTTAAAAAATGTACTTGATATCAAAAATCTAATTGTTTTTGTGTTTAATCAAGACATTCCTTTCGAAATCAGCGTTATTTGCGGAATCTTTGGGCTCATTCTGGTTACATTTTGCTGGAACTTGTGGTATCATATTTTCTCATCTTGATAATTTTTAATTTAATTAAAATGAGCCGAGTCCTGACATAATTGTTAATTAACTTAGGTATTTTGTTGATTCCTTCCGCTTTGTAACGGCTTTATTGGCTTGGACCGTTTTCAGAAGTCTGAACAAAGCAGTTTCTACTAAAAAGTTGGGAATTGATCGTCTGTCTGATGTAATGACATGTTTATAACGATTAACAATTATTTTAGCAATGTAAGAACTCTGCATTAACCAAATTAAATATTAGGTGATGGATCTCCACTGCAGTGGGACAAAGTTGTTGAATCTCTTGAATCAATTGATGGGTCCATTAACTTTTATTTCGACGGTTTTGAACATTCTTCATGCTTGTTTTTGGACGAATTATTGTCTGATTAATATTGAATTCAAATTTTCTTATATTCTGGGATTGATCACGGTTTTGAGAATGGTTATTGTCTTTTATTTTGTTGCTGATGTCAATTCACAGGTTAGTGAAAAAAAGATGATTAACGAGAGAAGATTATATTAATAAAAAAGCATATAAACTATCTTTTTCAGGCATACCAAATAACGACTTGGATAGAGAATCATTTCATGGAACTCGACAAAATCCCAGAAACCATAAATAAAACAAAATTGGCTGTTTTTACTTCGCTAATTTACAGCCGAGAATCCATTGGATTTAAGGGGATGTATTTCTTTACATGCACACAAGTTCTTAATATCGCTGTGAGTAAATTATTTAGATTTTTATGTTGAGGATTTTTGAGATATTTAAAATTTAAAATTCAAATGTTTTAATTACTCCTTCCCAAGATTGCCGGACTTGTCCTGACATACACGGTAGTCGTTAACCAAGTGGCCACTCATTGATCATCCCAAGAATCCAATCGGCACGAGACCTCATCTTAATCCTAACAATTAAAATTAAATATATGTAATTCAGTTATACTTATTGTTAGATATTGTATTAATTGCACGACTAGACGATGGTTATATTAAGATGAGCACTTAAATAAAAACGTGTATAACTTGCTAATGATTATATTATCACACGGAAGATGATTTTTCATTATGCGAACACACTAAAGACGAGAAGGCTTAGACATATTACCATTGGTATTTCTGGCAATTCAACCAAAACTACGCCATTGCTGACAAGTCAATTAATTATTCCTTCATCTTCATTGTACTGACCCACTGAATGCAATCAACGGCCTTCAAACAAGAGTATAAAATGGCAAACCATTTGACGACGGATTGAAGATGACATGATGACATACACAATTTGGATATGCTCTTATGCACAGTACGCCCACATCTCTAACCACTTTGATTATCTTGCTTACAAACAACAATATACGATATGGCATTTAGTCAAATATTGTGTGATGAGTAAAGGATAAAACTACTTGAGATTAAGAATTGCAAGTTATTGGAATGTTGTTGGAGTAAAAGTTTAGCTTTTGCGTAAAGATACCTCGATTCATGTTTTACCTTGGATGACTTCAATCTGCAACTGGTCATCAATCGTTTACAAACTCCGCAGTTAATCTAGTTCCAGAAAAATTAAAAGTTTCTACAATTTTCTGGAAATAAAAATGGGAGTCTCCTCTGTCGCAGTAAACGCAACATTTCTCCTCTCTGGAATGCTCGGCTTGCAACTCCAACTTCCTGATGGTTGGTAAACTGTAATTGCTATTTTCGAAATAACGTATTTTTGTAATTGAAAATTATTTTTGCAAATTTTTAAGGAAATGGAAACTTGACATCGGTGGAAGCATCTCTCCCATTTAGTGCATCTCCAAATGTCCAATTCCAGAACACTGCCTCTGAAACCATGAATCCATCCATGCCCATAAAAGACTTGGAGAAAGCAAATCGGAGCAATTATAATTGTGGACTAAATGATTGTAAATCAACCGAAAAATGTGTCACTTGGCAAAAAGAGAAAGACACTCGGGGCCTGGAATCGGTTAAGGAGTGCATGGTGGATGATGTAAGTGTTTGTTTTGTTGGATACTATCATTTCTATAATTAATTGATAATTATTATGTACATAGGGGAGATACTCCACAAAAATAAGTCCTCAGTCCAATGCACTTTGTGGAACTAACCAAACTCATTCCGTAATCATTTCCGAGCCTCAACCCTGCCTGGCGGATGATCCACCTTGTGATATTGTCTGGAAGTATAAATGCGTAGATGCAGAAGGTAATTTGCTAATGTGATTCAACTAATTTGTGTCAAAGTTTAATATCCTAATTACGTCTAAGATCTTGTGCCACATGCTTCCAACTAATTGGGTTGTGCTTTCTTGTCTTTACAGACTCTCCTCATTCCTGTAAAACCAAGAAGTGTCCACCCAATTTCCTATGTTTAGAACTTATCCATTGTGAGCGGTATCCACCTTGTGTAACTGTTGTAGAGTGTCATCATATTTCGGAGGTGGATCATTTTCAAGGATGAAGAATAAACTGGTAGCATGTTTCAATAATTTTAATAAAGAAAACCCCAAAATTTTATGTAGCCTTTTATTTCTTAAACCAAAACCAAAACCAAAAATTGTAAAAGAGAAAGTTGTCAAAATAATTTTTTCCTTTCCTTCTGGAGCATCAATCAAACCCAACTAAACATCAAATTGCTTCGTACTGGTAAGTGCAAGCCGTTGAATGTCTTCGGGAGTTAGTGGTCCATCTATTAACACAGTATAAGATAAATTAATAAACGAAAAGGGTCATTCTTATCATTCAGCAGGATAATAAATGACCCACCAATTTGATACCAGTCCGCGTTTCCAGCATCCTTACGAGCAGAGTCAATAGCATTCTTCAGTGCAAATAGAACAGTCACAGCCAAACACAATGGAGGCTCTCCAGTGGCTGGTAAAAACAACATTTTCAAGAGCTATTAGCTTTGGCTACTATACAAGCGTATTCGTTGAATATTATTCTAAAACTAGAACGACATCCAATTCCTACTGGGCATATCAAACCATATCGAATCATTCTTTCCTTCAATTTCATTGAATTTGAAGTCTTTCTCCTCATAAAGTATGGATGTGGCGTGAACAAACCATGTCAATTTAAATGCTGCAAAAAGAAAACACAGGCAAACCTTTTGATCGCAAGACTCCCAAAGGATTTGGTCTATTTTTGATCATGGTGACACGGAAGTCCTCCGGTATATCAAAGACGAATGGTGGTTTGTACTCCTGAAAGAGAAAGCAAATCAACATTCATGCCTGTAGAAAGAGTTAAGTCGACAGGATTCAAGACACGAGATGGTTTTCAATTAAAATATTTCCATCCCAAGTCCGAATCAGCATCTCACACTGCTTCGTTTTCTCATGTATTTTCTGGAACGAAGTGTCACCCAGTTTCAGGAAAACACAAGAAAACCCGTAGAATATGGCATCAAATGCAATGGAGAAAGTTGGAGTTGTCTCCAAACTGGGGCAAGCCAGACTTGTAAAACTTGGCGAGACAGAATTTTAGACTCCTCCAACTTTCTCTACTTTCTCTGCATCCTCTGCTTTATCCGTCTCAAGTGGAATCAACCAAGAGACCATTCAGACACAGACATGGCAGACAATGTATGACGATATGCGACAAGGAAATAGAGTAAAAGTGAGTGAGTTAGTGTTTTGTTTATCGGGCATTCCTTATACTAAGAAACCTACCCAAGTGTTATTGGTGAGAAGTTCTCCAGTATCCTTATCATATACGAGCTTCTCTGTAGTCCATAGGCCACAACCCATCACAAATGCGCCTTCTATCTGTCCGATATCTACTTCAGGGGAAAGACCAAGTGTTATTGGTGAGAAGTTCTCCAGTATCCTTATCATATACGAGCTTCTCTGTAGTCCATAGGCCACAACCCATCACAAATGCGCCTTCTATCTGTCCGATATCTACTTCCGGGGAAAGTGAAATGCCGGCATCTTCTGCTAAATCCACTCGAACGATCTGTTTCAAAGGAAATATTTTTGTTTTTTGAAATAAATCAATAGAAGCTCAAGTTGAACTTGGAAGTTCAACGATTTTGAAAATATTTATGAATTGAGAAAGTTGCTTAATATTAGTATTGCTTACTTTATATTCACCCGTCAAAACATCGACATCAACCTCAGTCAAGCAACAAGCCCAAATGTCATAACCCTTCAACTCCTCACCAGGCTTATCCCTTTAAATAATGAGAAAATAAGTGTTATAAAAATTTCATTAGGAAACATGTCAATCATGAAAGATTTCGAAATCCACTTACTGATACTGCGACGTAAGGAGGATGTGCTTATTGTAGCATTCAGTTACAACTTTCTCCCAAGTCGGATCCTTCATGTCTTTTCGAACTGGGGCCATTTTCTCCAATAATTTTTCGCAAGATTTCATAGCAGCATGGCACACCAGTTCGCTAGTCATGGCTCCACCTGTCACGCCACAATTTGGCGAGACTAAGTTATTTGTTGGTTTGATTCGTACTTTCTCCAAAGGAATGCCTAAGAATTTGGCGACGGTTTGGGCACACTGAAAGGAATAGGATTGCATGTTTTTCACATGATTGCCAAACTATCAATTTATGAAGGAAACAACACGACAATTGTTTTACCTTTGTATTGATACCTTGCCCCATTTCAATCCCTGAAGTAAATGATAAAATAAACTTAAGTCTTGAGCAAGTTATTAGCGAACTTAGAAAACAAACCTCCATGCGACACGGCAACCGTTCCATCGACATGATACCTTTTCAGCATATTTATGTGATATTAACTTTATATGATAATTTTATGCTAATTGATAAAATTGATAAAAACATACACGCTGATAAAAACAGGGAATCGGATATTAAAGTCGGGATAATGTTGAGGATATTTCATAGGCACGAGAGCCATCCCTCGTTTTCGGAATCTGTTGGTCTGTCACAAAAATTAGAAATATTCAAAAATTAGAAATATGTATTTTTTTCTCTGCTTAAGATTTTAAGCTACCTTATTGAAGTTGTCGATAAACTTTTTCCTTTCATCAAAATCGGCAGAAGTTTTAAGATCTTGAATCATTTGGGTTAAAGGGTTTTCTCCTGTAAATGTTTCTCCAGGCACGCCCAAAATGGGATCACCGGCTTTGATCAGGTTTGCCATTCTTACTTCGAGAGGATCTTTTTTCAAGGTGTGAGCAATGTGTTCCATTATAGCTTCAATGCTGAATGTAGAAAAAAAATATATAAATTTTCTTAGTTAAGGAAGAAAAGTCTTGTGATGAATTACTTCAAATTTTTATATACCTTGCTATTCCCTGCGTCGTTCCAGGAGCTCTGCAATAAGTGTTGCTTGGCGTGTCAGTAAGGGCTCGTCCAGGTGAGATTTGCCATCCAGATGCAGCGATAACAGCTAAATAAACATTAAGATTCACGACCCATAGTAAAGTTATATATATCTTGTCAACCAATTCTCACTTACTTTTGCATGCAAATCATTGCCAAAAGAGAAGTAGTCTCACTCGGGGAGAATCCTGGATCACAAAAGATTGACCCTTTCAAACTCACGATTTTTCCGGCATCATCTACTCCAGCCTAGAAGAAATGTGGTTAAATGTCATTTTCAATTAGTATTATTACATAATTTAAGTAATACAAATTTTGATGGAATACGCTTTTTTTTAATTACTATACCTCGTACGTGGTTAAGTACGGAAGTCTTTTCCCAATCATTTTCATATTAGTCTCCAAATCCAGCACAACTCTAACCGGTCGTCGTGAAACATGTGCCGCAACTGCTGTAGCAGCAGCAACATACGTGGATTTCGAAATTTTTGCCCCATAACCACCTCCAAGGCGTCGAGTTATCACGTTGATGCTACAATTTTTAAGTCAATTAGCCGAAATTTAAGTCTTAAATCAAAAGGTTAACACAATTACTTATGACTTGGCATTCCAATAGCGGCAGAGACACCGGCCTGAACGTTATCTTGAAATTGTGTGGCCGTATAAACATCCATTCCATCCTCTTTCGGAATACAGATACAACTCTGCGTCTCCATCGTCATATGATATTGCCCACCAATTCGAAACTCTCCTTTAATTGTTTGTGTCGCAGTTGCAGAATCCGGGTTTGGATCTGATTTCCGAATTTCTAAAATGCAATTTTCTCCCCGTTTTTCTGCCGACTTCATTGCATCCTTGATATCGAGGAGAGGTTTTTTCACGTCGCTGTAGGAAATCTTGACTTTCTTCACTCCGGCAAATGCAGCTTCCCGATTTTCAGCCAAGATCAATCCCACAGACATCCCGGCATGACGAACCTTGTCTTTTGCGAAGATCTGGAATTTTATCAAATTAGAATCGGTCTCATTCTGTTATCATTGATATCTGCTAATTACCTCTTCCACCACGGCGTAGAATATGGCATAGTTATTAACTCCAGGGACATCTTTAGCTTGAATAAAATTTACCACGCCGGGTATCATCTATAGACAAAAATCTGCATAATGCAAACCGAAAAAACTTCTTCTACAAAACTAAACTTTCCAAAAAACTCACAAGTGCTTCTGACGCATCGACGGAAGAAATTGTAGCGTTTGCCACAGTGGTGAGGACAAAAGCTCCGAAAAGTTCGTTTAATTCGGGATGAATATCATTTATATATTCGGCTTCCCCTGGAAAAAAAATTCGATATTTTTCATAAATTAGAGAAAAACAAACTCAAGAAAAAAAGTTGCAAAAAAAGTTTGTTTGGGATGGAGAAAGTTTTTGCATACCGGAGGCTTGGACATGCTGCCTCAATTTTCGGAATTGGTTGATACAATGGCCAATCCTTGTGGTCAGAGGTGTCGAATGTTTGCTTGCCCTGCATGGGTCCGTGTTCTAAATCCGTACCTCCAGATTTTAAAGAAGCCTTTGCAGATTCTCCAAGTATTGAGAGAATTGCCTGAAGGAAGGGTTCGCAATAATTTTAGCAAACTGAATAATTTTGCATGTTTCTGCACTTTCTCTTACCTTGTACAGTACGGATTGTGCCAGAGTTTTCCGATATTGTGGTGTTGCATCGGGAGCATGTTCATTGGGTTTTAGTTCAGCCTCCAATTTTTCCATTACGCCATTAATTGTGGTTTTGTCGAGATTCTTCCCATTAAGGAAATCTTCTGCTTGTGTGGCATGCAACCTTAATATGACATCAATGACTATTTCAAAATCTCAACTTGATGGTTAAAAAAGTTCACTTACAAATTCTGGAGAAATGCCACCAAAAACGATACGAGGTTTCTCTCCAACATTGTAGTTGTTCTTGGTATCAACTTTCATTAAAACTCCGGCATTTACTATGAAAAAGAAATGGACACAGTTATCAATAAAGAAAGATAAAAGCTTATGTCATTTAGATTATCAAAACTATAACCATACCATAGGCATGAGCATTTTGAAATCTTCTCGTAATCTAAAATACACCCACAATTTTAGTGAATTGATATTAACCAATAATTACCATTGTATTAAGATCTTGTTTCTACCTTATAACTCTTGAAATAATAATTTCCTCCTTTATAAGCCGGAAAGATTATTTCCAGTATCAATTTCCCCTTCATATCCAACTCTCTAAATTCTAGAACCGTATACTCTTTCGACACCGTTGGTGAAGAACCTAAATCACACGGAAGGAAAATTGATAAAGTTAATTTTGGTTTGAAAAGGAAATGACATGGTCTCAAATTCATAAGCAAAGTAAAGTAGCCGAGAAGGATTGGATCCAAGTAAATTGGGAGCAAGGGATAAATCCTTTTGAAGGGTTTGTTAAACAGACACACTAACAAGTGGGATGCTTACCAATAAGAATTTTCGCACCCACAGTTTCCAACAACATAAAGACATCGGAAGGAAAATCCCGGTGAGCGTGCTTCATCATCAAATTTCCTGCAATGGTTCCTATCTGGAATGCAGAATCAGACAAAATTCAACAAAACATTTTCACCCAGGGAAGAGTTTCATCCGTTCTATTTCCGGGATAAGTTTAAAGCATGGGCATTGGTTTGGTGTAAGGTTATTTATTCTGAAGGGAAAGTTCCGGAGCATTTTTGCATAATCGGATCAAATCAGCAAAGTTTGGGGTTATCCGTGAAAAAAAAAGTTATCTAATACTTGGTCAGAAATTCACGTATGTGTCCATTTCCCTGCTTACAAAAGGTAGTCCAAACTGACACTGATTTTAGTAGGAACAATGGAGAAAATTATGGCACGGTATTTCCATACTTTGCGTAATTTTCTTCTGACAATGACACTCACACAATAATGAACAAAGTTAACAAAAAGCAGTCTACTTACATTTCTGACAGGAACATTTGCTACACGTTTTAAGTGTTTGCTTATCTGAGCCGTGTAACTGTATCCGTCAATTTCAGACGCCTTTTGTAACAAGTCAATGGCACTTGAGAGGCTGACATTTGCTCCGATTTTGACACCGGATGTATCCATCATAGACTGTTTTAGTTCGGGGACAAAATTCACGTCAATGTAAGCTGAATAGGGGCCGTCTTCTTTAAACACTCCTGCAAATAACGATTCAATTTTTTTAAATAACTCAAAATTCATAAACTTGTTGTTAGAAAAATTTCATACCTGTCCCCGTATTTCCGGCTACAACACGATACATTAGTCCAGCATCCGCAAATCTTGTCACAGCTGTGTACGCGTCCCCTAATGTTTTTGCAGTTATCCATTCCTCACCAGATTGAAGTTTGGCATAAATTTGACTCATCCCGTTACAACATTCAATGTCTTCAATGTCCTTGTCGGGGTTTTGGCAACAATTTGTTTTAAGGGGACAGCCGTTGCATGCCTAAATATGTTACGGTTTGCAAAAAAGTGAGCTTACGAAATTCTGTGTTCTCCATTTCTCTAAAAACTTATGTTGGTCTGTACCGAATTGGCATCTGCAGCTTTTCTCTTCAACTCTTCCGGAGCATCAGATGCAAGTGCTTTGAAGGCATCCATAATTGGCCGGTATCCCGTACAACGGCATAAATTCCCATCGAATGAGTTTTCAACATCTCGCGATTTGAATCCAGGTTTTGATTTCAACAAACTGCAAAAAAGAGAGATGTTGCAAAAAAGAATGGTCTCTGAAAACAATGCAGTTTCGCTTTCATACCTATATTGGCTCATTACAAATCCGGGTGTGCAAAAGCCACATTGTGTCGCACTAATTTATAAAAACTAATTATTAAGATATAATCGGAAATATAAAAAAAATCAATAATTGATTTTTTTAAACAAACCTGAATTTCACGATTTGTTGCTGAATTGGATGATATCCATCTTTCTTATTGCCTAGCCCTTCAATTGTTGTAATTTCCCAGCCATCCGCGGATAAAACTGGCACCAAGCACTGCGAGCAATTAAGGAAATGAAGTGACTTTAGTAAAATGCTGAATGTAACAAAAATATGAATTGCATGATAAAGTTGTTTTCAATACAGCATTCACAGCACGGATCACATCACTGCCAGAACTTGGATCTTTTGATTTTACTGAGACAACACAAGCTCCGCATCCACCTTTGGGGAAAAATAAATTGCAAGTTTTTGAAAAAAATTGACATGTTTTTTTTTCAATTAAACATTAAAATGACCTTCACGACACATCGTTTTTGTTCCTTTCAATCCGGCCTTATCCCGAATAAAATCGACGAGTCGAGAATTTCCATCAATTTTTTCGACATCTGGTTTCACTAGTTTTAAAAACATTAATCGTTTAAAAACTAAAAATGACGATTTTTGCGAATTGCCATCTTCTTATTAAAACATTTTCATACCAGTATATTCCTTGCCATTGATAAAGAATCCAACATTTTGTCTGACATTTTCGTCCCTAAAAATCAGTAGTATTAAATTCATCGTTTAATTATTGATGCCGATCAGACAAAGCATAGTTTAAAAGACAGAAAATGCATTCCTTCACTGTTAATAAACGACCTTCATTACAAAGATTGGAGTCTTTCAATCCACAAAAAATCAGAGGATAAGTGATGCATCCACTCAATAAAACAAGCCTTTCAAAGCCATTCCCTTCCTTACCACTTAAATATTCAATTTCATCCTTATATGCAAAAGATATCAGTAAATCTGATCTGCAGTTTAATTGTTATGCAATTTCTATCGAGCCAATTGTTTGCATACATCGAGCCTCATTTTAAGTAGGGTCGAAAGGCTGTGCAAATTTTTTGTTCTGATAGCGAACTAATGAGATTCTATTCGTATATTGCATGTTCACTCCGGTTTACGTTATTCGCAAAAAAATTAAACAAATGATGAGGATAGTCATATCAAGGACTTTCGCAGACATAAAATCCATCAAGTGTACAAATCTCTGTATCATGCAATAAAGAAATTGGCAAGGATTCTTAAATTATTAAAAATTCGAAATTTTGTAAACTGCATTTACAAATGCATATATTTTATGAAAAGCTATGCTTATTACTTACAATGTCAGTTGACTCTGTTCTGCCCCCATTCTTGAAGTCTGGAGAAAAGGGATTAACCCTTTTACAAAATAATCTTTTTCTCAAAAAGCAACAATGCAGTTAAGTTTTTTTTAGTTTTCTGGCACAGAATTATCCTGTCTTAACCCACAGAACTTTAACAATGGACTAAGTCAAAGATTTAAGAAACCAAGCTATGCCAGAGATATGTGATGATGGTCATACATACACAATTATAAACTAGAAGGCTTGTCGTTAAGCAGGATTTTTCTACCTTGCATACAAATTGTTAGATAATAACAATATGTTCTGCTGTATTGTTGCATGAAATGGGTTGGTTACCAGTTGCTTTTAACTGGGACGAGTACATGGAAGAGGTTTAATGAAAAAACACTTTTTATAAAACATGGTTAAACATTGCAAAAAACACGGCAATGTAGTAAAATTGGCGAAGAGGTTTAGAGAATCTAATACCTCCATGCTTATAATTTTGTTGTGTCATAGAAAGGAATATCCATGCAGTTGGAAATACATGTAAAAATGCTGCAAATCATGGTTGAAATGATAATAAAATTGATACAAAAAATATAATAATAAATGTAATTATACTGATGACAAGAAATTGCTCCTGTCATCTAAAGCAGAACAAAGTATAATGATTTTTAAATGCAGGCGTAAATCGGTGGTTTCCTGGATAAGAACTATTTGAAAGTCAGTCATGTCATGAAATGTATTCGCTCCGTTTAAAAAAGTCAAAATGCCACATATAACAAAATTAAGTGTCACATTATTGAAATTAAGTGTCGCGTTTATTTTTAACATTTTAATGTTCGTCAACTATTAATCTTTTAAAACACGACCCTAATGTAAACTCCCTTGGTTTAGTCCTTTCGTAGAAATGACAGATTTCAAAAATATCTAAAGCATAAAATTAATCCATTAACCCTAATTTTGTAGACAAATCCCAAAATACTGTCCCATCCCCGTATTAGACACACAGCTTAATCCCGTCATACACGGGAACGGCGTCTGATCCATGGCAGGGCCGACT
>JAAXNX010002555.1:0-13107 GCA_036491905.1 Folsomia manolachei
ATTAATCCAAATAGAATGACATGAAATAAACAAATATTTAAAAACTTGTTTAGTACTTTTGTCATGGATTGTCAATCAAGTTTTCCAGCCCATTCTTCATAATCTAATTTTCTTCCTTACAAGTTTGTCAATGGACTATTCGAACCGGACTTTATTTGCTCAAAATAATGATATTTTACTAATCATTAACATCCCATCCCTGGCTTATTGGCTCTCGTAACTCATAAATTTACGTGCACATTAATCCTCCATCCACCGGGATAATGGATCCCGTGATCATCTTGGATTTGTCACTGCTCAAATACAGCACCAAATTCGCCGCATCCACCAAATCAATCTTCCCCTGAATTGGTTGTCGATTAGTTAGAGCAGTAAAAGAAGTCGCCACTTGTGGGGGTAGAGCTGCTAGAAGAGGTGTTCCCATGGCTGCTGGAGCAATCCCATTAACTCGAACCCCATGTGGGGCCATTTCCACGGCAAAACATTTTGTCATGCTTTCCAACGCGGCTTTGCTTGTAGTGTAGGCTGAGGATCCTTCCACAGTTATTTTGGCTGCCTAAAAATTGAAATAGAGTCATTCCAATAATATAACCTTGTAATTTAAAGAACTGGCGACTTACAACTCCGGAAATATTTACAATCGTCGCACCTTTGATTCCATGTTTGATTACGTTCTTCAGAAAAGCTTGGCTCAGATTGAAGCATGCTTTAAAATTGACATTGAAGACCCTGGATCAAAATAAATAAATTAAAACGACATATTTTGGCAACAATTAAAACAATCCTCACTAATTCCTAGCCCACCTATCAATACTCTCCTCACTCACAGTTGGGAGTGGCTCGTATTTATTGTAGACTGCGGCATTATTTACAAGTACATCCAAAGGACAGACGCTCTCAAAAATGGCCTGAATTTTATTCCATTCTCCCACATCTCCATACACGGGGATCACTCGGTCCCCTGGATATTTTGCCCTGATGTTATCCAGTAGCTGAGCATTGTTATCAATGACAATCACCGTTCCACTAGCTTTCACAAATTGATCCACAATCGTAAGACCAAGGCCTGGACAAGAATTGCAATCATTTTGAATTAAATGACGTTATTTTATTTTTATTTAAGTTCCTCTTTTACCACCACCCCCGCCTGTGACCAGGATCCGTTTTCCTTGAAATTGAAGGTCACTCATTTCACAAAGAAATTAATTACACCAAAAACAATTGCGGTTCTTTGCAAATTATCTCCAATCCAAAGAGTTTTATTTGCAGAACATGTGTCACCGGCCTCGCAACTTGTAGTAGTTGACTGCATAGCAATTTGTTAAATGAAACTGTGCTATACTTAATATAAAAAACTCCAAGGCCAAGTGCAACTCTGGAGTGGAATGTTATGACTTGTAACTACATTTAGTGGTGTTCAGTTGCGGTTAAAAGTGTAGGCACTGCTCAAGCTTAGCAATGTCATGCCATGCAAAACCACACTGGCTTGATTTCAGTTACGCAAAGTCAAGTTTATGCTGTGGTATATTTTACACCGAAACTGTAAAGTTTATGCAAAATACGAGTCATCACACTTATCTGATTCATTACTGCAAACTTCCCATCACCACCCGAGATAAGATAGCCTGATAAGGGATGCGGTTAACAGAAATAATATGACAATTACATTTTACACTTTAACTGACCTCATTCATTCCGAATGGCATACTTTGAAACAAATATTATTCAGTCCATCCACTTACTCATATCCATATCATACTCCGTGACAGCTAACTTAATTAAAGCAGAGAGAATATTTTACTGCATTTTCTTGTAGCAACTAGTCATGTTCAAATACAAAGTAAATTCCAGACTGATACCACAACTGAGACTGCTCAATTATGAGAGACAAGGCTCCTTCTCCGTTGAGCTATCCGCACATGCGGATGTTGAGGGTAAAATATTATTTTAAAGTCATCTCTTGTCACTTATTAATTGGCCATTACCTAGACCCACAAAGTCCCGGGACCCCAAAATTCTTCCCGGGAGAAGAAGAAGACGATGATTTAGTGGAATTTCCTCTATTCCGAACATCTTCCTCCAGACGGAAGAAACGGCCCTCAAGCACTCGTCATAGTGGTAAATTATACAGATTCTGTACACCCAGTCAATTTATCTTAACCCCAAAGAAATTAACTCTTTGCCCCTTCAAAAGTGAAACCATGTCCGGAGCCACCCTGCCCTGAACCAGTCCAGGAAGATATTCTACTAAAACCTGGCCTCACCCCGGAAGACATCAGTCCCGATGGGAACCTAAATATCAACAGTAAGACCACACCCATTAATCAATACTCAATAATAAATTAATCAATGATTATTAATCAATATTCCTTCGCAGTCGAGCTCGATTTCGGCTTCATCTTCGGCTGGCTCGAGCGTTTCATCTGGGCCACAATGTTCCTCTCCGTCGCCTGGGCGTTAATCTACAATTTCGAGCGTGCCACCTCCGAATACTGTCTACCCTTTGATAACTCCACCCAGTTCACCCCCTTCAACATCCTGCCCTCCTTATCCCGCTCCATGAGCTCTTTCCGCGTCGGCAAATTCATCTGGACAATCACAATGGCCGGCGTTTTTGTCGCTCGCCTCCTCTCAAACTGGTTTCTGCACCGCCTCTACGAAACCTGGTATGAGGACAGCATCTTCAACAAAGCCTATCTTGGTCTAGCTTATCTGTTGGACACCCTGGAAATCATTAGTCTCGTCATGATACCCGCATTTAGTCTGGATTGTGACCCTGGCGAGCATTCCGTATTTTTTCGGGTCTTTATTTGCCTGACGTTCTCCGCAGAGGTGCTCCAATATTTGACTAAATTCCTAAAAAGGAAGGCTGGCCTCGTCCTGAGATGGAGGGATGTGAGCAATTATTATAGACAGATTGGGATCCTCATCATACTTCAAACTCTGTTTATTGGGTTTATGATGACGGGCTATATTTTGCATGAGCAACTTTGTGGGGATTATTATTACTCCATTTTTACTTTGGGTGAATATATTACGGTCGTTATTAATGTCAGGTTTAAAAGGGATACCGTTCTTTTTGTCAAGTAAATTATTAGTGGAATGAGTCGTTAAATGTGTTAAAGACAATAATAATTGATTTACCAGATAAATAAAAAGTATTTGAATGAAACGTAAACCACTTTTGATTTGGAGTCTGATCTTCCGTTTATACTCGTATTTATCTGCTGGGTAGGAATTCTATTTAACATCCCTGAAAGCCGTGAGGTATTTACGTTTACTCCAGATTACGAGACAGGTTTGGATTTACGCTGGAAAGTAAAATGCACGGACATTGGACGGATTCATGCCGATTTTAAAGGCATATTTTTCCGCAATTGTAGATTCGGACTATTAAAAAAACTCGCGATCTTACTGCACTGAATTTTTAATATATATTGGAAAGTACTTGCCAATGTTTGAACGCGATGAAAACAGTTCATGCATCTGAGCTAAATAATACCACAGCATCTAAATCTTGAGAGCTTTTACAAATATTTACAGTTGGGGAAAACAAATGTCATGTAAGGTACTTTTGCTAAGCAGAAATTATTTGTGATATTTGTTGAGATCAACCGAATCATTTCGGAAATTACACTTGAAGCCGTGAATCACTTGAAACAGCAGCCACAAAATGAAAGAAAAGTGACGCCTTGACACGACTTCGATTTTAGACAGTCCTGCAATTTTATATTTTAGCCAAGAATCATCCTAGTTTGAGAAACGCCATTATTACACAATTTCAGTATGTCCGCATAAATTTAATGCCAAGGAATAACTCAATACGACAAACGCAGGTTGTCATTCATCCAGGATTGAGAATTCATTGTTATTATTCTAAACTGGGGAAGGGGTCAAATTTGGGCTGCAACAAAGTTTGTGATATGGGTGAGCAATTTAAAGGGATAAACGATGGATGATACCTGGCTGTTGTGCAGTGTTTGGAGAGATGGGATAGCTAGCTATTTTTTTTCATCCCAATCCCTGCACGACAAAAGTTTAAATCTCTTAACACTGTGTGCCCACTTAGAATCCTTACCTGCTCCACATCATTATAAGGAATAAACGCGCCAAAGCTATTTTAATCCATGGAAGGATAGAACAAACCGAGCCATGCACCAATATTTTTCTTCCCCACGGAACAGGAAACATTGTTAAAGAAGCATTTGGTCGGGTGAAATAGAGACATAACTCAATTTCTACAATATGCCGAAAAGTTGTACACAAGTGTAATGGACATTGGATTTCATGCTCCAATGGAAAGGAAGGGATGATATTCTCCAGTTTTAGGAAGGGTTCTTCTTCTTTGTTGAATGGATCCCTTGACATCAGTTGCAAGTAAATTGGGAACAGGTTATGGATTATAATGCGTTTAAATGTGAGTATTCCCTTGCAGACCAAAAATAAGAGTTCCTTTTTCTTAACTCCTTCGAATATTAAGGCATTCGGCTGTAGCAAAGGAAAAGACCCAATATCTTTTACCTGGGTACATACCCTATTCCTGAATAATGTGGGTTTTGAAGGGATTCATTTCCAGGGGCTAAAGTCAACTACTGCTCCTCATTCTGAGAAGAAAGATATTCAAGTGAGGAAGAGAAAATTCCTTCCCTTACATTCATCCAATCAACGGTTATTTATTCTGCAACCGACACCCACCATTCCACCACAGCTAAACTAATTAAATTACGTATTAATACATTACACAACTTGTGTATTAAAAACTGAACATGTTTAAATACAAAGTGAATTCCAAGATAATCCCACAACAAGGACTGCCCACTTACGAAGGGCAAGGCACTTTTTCCGTGGAGCTATCCGCACATGCCGATGTTGGAGGTAAATTATCACAATTCATTGAATACAGGGTGTTTCAAAAGTCGTGTCACAAGGGCCGTGCTAATAGCACTGGGCGTTCCCATGAGGATAAAAATTTCCCAATGGGCACCCTTTGTGACACGACTTTTGACCACCCTGTATTTTAAATTCTTGAAAATTATTTAAATACCAACCCCTTGGCCATTAACTAAAGTAGACACGGGGACACCAAAACCCCCACAGGAAAAAGATGATGGCGACTTGGTGAAATTCCCTTTGTTCCGAATTGCCAGCTCTAAACGGAGGAAGAAGCCTTCCAGCACCCCTCAGAGTGGTGAATTACCCACTAAGCTTATTTATCATTTTTTGTCAGCCTCAAAGATTTTAATTATTTTTTTTGTCCGTAATAATTCTCAAGCAAAACCATGTCCGGAACCAGCCAAGGATGAAGTTCCACTAAAAAATGGCCTCAATCTAGAAGACATAAGTCCAGATAGCAATCTCAATATTGAAAGTATGAACATTTGGCTGCATTTTCTATTCTAAATTAGATTAAAAATTAACCCATGTCAGTCATGTCCTCTAATTATCACAAATCTTTGTGTTTACCTTATTTTCAGTCGAGCTAGATTTCGGCTTCTTATTCGGTTGGCTGGAGCGTTTTATCTGGGTCACAATGTTCCTCTCCGTCACCTGGGCTCTCATCTACAACTTTGAACGAGCCACTTCCGAGTACTGCTTTCCATTTGATAATTCCACCCAGCACATTCCATTCAACATTCTGCCCTCCCTCTCCCGTTCCATGAGTTCCTTTCGTGTCGGCAAATTCATCTGGACAATCACGATGGCGGGTGTCTTTGTTGCACGCTTGCTCTCCAACTGGTTCCTTCACCGCCTCTACGAGACCTGGTACGAGGACAGCATCTTCAATAAAGGTTATTTAGGATTGGCCTATCTTCTGGACACTCTGGAAATCATTAGTCTCGTCATGATCCCCGCCTTTAGTCTGGACTGTGATCCTGGAGAACATTCTGTTTTCTTTCGAGTCTTCATTTGTCTCACCTATGTCGCAGAGCTATTGCAATATCTGACTAAATTCTTGAAAAGGAAGGCCGGCCTAGTGTTGAGGTGGAAGGATGTGAGCAATTATTATAGACAGATTGGAATCCTCATCATACTTCAAACACTGTTCATTGGGTTCATGATGACGGGCTATATTCTACATGAACAGCATTGTGGGGATTATTATTACTCCATTTTTACCCTGGGAGAGTACATTACGGTCGTGATTAATGTCAGGTTTAAAAGGGATACCGTCCTTTTTGTCAAATAAGATTAAATAGCAAAATATGGATTTCATGGAAAGTGTGAAACTGAATTTTTAATAAATTTCAAAAACCAATTTTGAATCAAACAATTAAAACACTTTCTTAAGCCCATATTTATTTATTTATTTTAATTGCGGAAGATTGTCGCCAGTTCATCCCCTCTCCAAACCCAGTTTGATACCAAGTATAAGGCTTCCAAGATATATTGAAGCCCTTATACTGCTCATGACCACTGTGAGCCATTTACCAGAGTATATGGGTGGATTTGGATATTATTCGGTTGATATTTAATTCCATCAAGGCCTCGAGACGATCCAACTTATTTTCAATCCTGCCCATTAAGCTGGGCTCAATCTGCCAGAAATTATAAAATTCAATTGATTTTGGAGTTAATCTGTAATTAAAGAATGGACGGACTTGCCATTTGAATTCCATGAGTCAAGTTGGCAACGGTGGAATTTATCTGGAAAAAATGTTTGTAGCTCATTGCTTACAGCCAATTTCTTTACGTTATTATACCCGTGTCTGCAGGGTGAGCAGAGTAGGATTGTCGGCATGAATGGTGGCCACCTAACAAAATAAGGTTAAACCTTAACCTGGGCAATTCACAGAAATTATTTTATTCCACTCCTCACCACTCCCTTGACAAGAAGGACGCAGCATAAAACTGAGAAATGTATTCTGCCGATCGTGGTGTGATTGTCGGATAAATAGAGAATGAAACCATGATCATGAGGATAATTGCCTTTTTTTGAATTGTTAGAAATCTTAAGTAATGCTAATTTACCAATGTCACCTTGTGAATACCAAATATCGCAATTTAGGATTATTTTGCCTTTGACAATGCGAAGAGTTTGTTTAAATATTGAGCAGTACAATATTCAATCATAAATCTGAATCAGTTGACTTTGGTCTCAACTTACTACCCTGTTAATCCCTTGTTGTTAATGTTGTTTTCAATTAAGAACACGGATTTCCATGGATTTGGACGGCGTTTGATTAATCGCTTGAATGGGAAACCCCGTCATATGTTTGTTTATGAAGTATGACCTTGAAATTTTTTGAAATGATTGATTGACTCATAACTTGGTTTTAATCCAGTCCAGAAAATATTAACAAACTACTCGAAAGTTATTTTGGAATTCAATATTGTTAATGTTGTTTTCAATTAAGAACACGGATTTCCATGGATTTGGACGGCGTTTGATTAATCGCTTGAATGGGAAACCCCGTCATATGTTTGTTTATGAAGTATGGCCTTGAAATTTTGAAGAATAAATTGACACATCCTTAATGAAATTGACTTTAGTCAACACACTGGTCAAGTTGGTCAAGTACATGAAATTCTGTGGAATATGACAATTGTGCCTTTAACTTAAAGAGCAACCACAAACCACCCTTCCAAAGCTGGTTTAAAATACTTTGAATAGGAAAAATTGAATTCCAAAATAACTTTCGAGTAGTTTGTTAATATTTTCTGGACTGGATTAAAACCAAGTTATGAGTCAATCAATCATTTCAAAAAATTTCAAGGTTTAAAGCATTATTCATTTTTTTAACCCAGTTCTAGGAGACAATGGAGCAGAAATTAGTGAGTTTAGTGATATACAACATTAAGAACTTGATCTCCTTTCAAGCCTGCTATCGGCGTATTTTTATAAGAGTAGACTTACAATTCCGTATCCACAATACAAGCCGCATCTGGTGAATACAACCCAAGTTTGTTTCCATTCATGTCCAACTGGAATGCAGATTAGTTTGGATTCCTTTCATGCCCAGTCGTTGTCAAATATAATACAAATGTAGATCCAAACCAGCCATCCAACTAAATCCAATCCAATTATCAATTAACTTTAGTTAATCAAGCCAGACTACAGACAAATTTTGCTGTGATCCCATACACCCTTTTGACATTTAGCATGCCTCCAAATAATTCAAGGTTGTCTGCAATTAGAAAGCTAACTGGAACCATTACCACCACACTAACCGAGATGTGGGGTGCTTCACCAACCACTCAGAATCTACGGAACCTGGCTTAATTTCGGCTCTAATAAAATATTTCTTACCCTTTTCTAGCATTTAACACAAAATAATATCAAAATGAGTCACACTTCCACCGCAGTGGTTGGTTCCTGGGGAAATTTCGAGTTCAAAATGGTCCAGCCAGAAGACCACCCCAAAATATTGGTCCATTTAAAGGAATGCCTCTACTACCGTGCCTTCTACCGGACCGGCTACACGAGGGACATGGATCCAGAAATGGAAGCCATATTTGCTCACGTTTTAAATGATGGACACAATCTCAGTTTCTACGCGGAGGATCGAGCAACTGGAAAGGTGAGTCAATCACACAATCAACCACTTTCCTTCGCAATCGGTTAACTCAATAATATCAGGTCGCGGCTGCGCGGATCATCACCATGGAAACAACCCCAAAAGTAGGAGAATTCCCACCTTTAACTTCCCGGACTTGCAAAGGAATCATAAAATTTTACTATGAAATCCTTGCCGACTGCAAACTGGGCGAGAGATACCCACCCTCAGCCATGGCCGCTTATCCCCACATGTTTGGAGTGTCCGTGGACGACTCCTACTGCCAACAAGGTCTTGCAACAGAGTCCTATAAAAGAGCCATTGGATTAATGAAGGAAAGAGGATTCTATTTTGCTGTGGTTGGTTTTGTGAGTCCGTACTCTCGAGCCGCCGGTGGAAAGAATGGGTTCATTCAGTTGGCGAAGAGATCCCTGCTCCAAGCAGTAGATGACGAGGGGCAAGTTCTCCATCCTACCGCGGACCCTGAAGATTTTTTGGATATCGGAGTGTTCCAGATTAAGTAATGATTTTTGTGGATATAATTGAATAAAATTGTTCTTTTGAATGTTCTCAGTAACATAAGATTTACTTGAACAAGTACAATGACGAATCTCATTCATAGCCAGACGCGTCACGGGTTACCAAATAATGGAATGGCAAAGGATTGCTCAATTACCAAAACTTTACTTATCCATCCTATTAATAGAACCGTTGTTTTGGTCAACGTCAGAATGAATTGCCTACGTCAGAGGGGAATCGTCTGGACCGAATTAGCAAATAATGCTCTTTGTAGAGCATGAGTCAGTGGACGAAGATTGCAATTATCAATACTTTATCAAATCATTGATTGACAATGAACAGCTTTTGACTTCTGCTCTTTGGAAATCAAACATAAATATCCGTGACGACTAAGTCGTCATCTCCACCGAAGCCAGAATAAGCTTAAACTGGTTTGTGACCAACACCAAATTATTATAATGCATCCTCAAAAATCAGGTTTTCTAATTCAGTCAATGCTTTTATTTTCATTATCCTTTTAATTCTCATTTGTAAGTCAAAATTACGAGTACTTGTACATTTCTCTAGTCATAAATCATGTTCCAGCATAACTTGGGCATAAGAAGGAGGTGGTAATTCGGTAAAGACAGCCTCATTCTCGACATTGCTCATCACACTGTCATAGTCTGGAACGGAGGTTGTCCAAAAAGATTGAGGTGTAACAATTATTTCTTCAAGGGACATCCTCCTTCGATAGGCAGCAACTTCCGCATCGATTACAGAACTTAATCCGTTTATTTCTGTTGGAACTGGGTCTTTACTCTAGAAATAATAACCACAATTAAATTTTGAAGGTGCCAAACATAATTGCAACTTGTTGTGACTCACTTTCTTAATGCCTATAATGAAACCAAGCACAATAAACACTAGTGCTATTCCAATCCAGAGCAGTGCTATTTCTTCCATTGCATAGGTATGGCAGGACAATTTTAATTTTTTTTAATTCAACCGCTCCCAAAATTGTAAAGTGTAGTTGGCCTGACCAGCATTCAACGGTAACTCATGCAGTAATGAAAAGTTTAAACTTACTCAAACTTCATTATATTAGACCGAGTCCAGTGACGTCGTTGATGAACCTTATCTTAATTGCTCATTCCACAGATAACGAGGATGATCAGAATTTCACAGCGTCACACAATGAAAGGCAACTACATGCCGCATGTAACATGCGCAGGATACTGTGTTCAGTATGACAAATATCAAGTATCACAAGATATACATTTACATCCCATAATGTCACGTTTCAAATATTATGACTACGGAAAAATAGAAAGATAATGAATCTAAATTAAAATACGAGGACATAGACATGACAAGGAATGAAAACATTTTAAAAACAACAGTTGTGACTTATTGCAATACTCTGATCAATTTGCGTCACTATCACAAGTAAGGAATGTATGATGGCTTAAAATTATTATTATTAATTTAATTGCGGAAGTGACAAAGAAAACTTAATCCTACTTTAAGAACTTTTTTGCCGGATTAAGAAATGAAAACATGAAACATGTTTGTAAACAAGTTTATATGATTGTGAAATGTTTCGGAATTTCAGTACCTTCTTCATAATTATTCGTGGTCATTGAATTAGTTTNTAATTTAATTGCGGAAGTGACAAAGAAAACTTAATCCTACTTTAAGAACTTTTTTGCCGGATTAAGAAATGAAAACATGAAACATGTTTGTAAACAAGTTTATATGATTGTGAAATGTTTCGGAATTTCAGTACCTTCTTCATAATTATTCGTGGTCATTGAATTAGTTTGGTTCAAGTTAACAATGGTTTTCACACAAAATAAATCTGGGGAGAGCTTTTTGATTTTTATGAACTATTTTAAGACATCCTCATTAAATTAGTAAACAGTTTTATTTCCACTTGGTTTTGCAGTTTAGTTTCAAAGTAAGGTTTAGTATTGAGATAATTCCTTAGTCAGCTTCGTTTCAGCACAACATCATGATATGAAGGAGGTGGTAAATCCAAAGTGTCACAATCATTCTTAGTTTTGTCCTTCATAACGGTGTCGTAATCTGGAATCGGGATCAACCACAAAGGATTATCTGTATACCCCGGAGTATTCCTACCACTCGGAGCTTCTTGTGTAGTAGTCCTTGGAATGGCTGAAGTTCGGAAATAGCCTTCCCAAAGACCTCCACTACTTGGAGTAGGATAAGGCGTTGACTCTGATAAATTCCACTGAAATATTGACCAAATTTTAATTCCAACCATTACAAATCACGCCCTCTGACCAGACTTACCCGTATCTTTGCAAAAATGCAGCCAATAACTATTAAAATAGCTGCCATTATTGCAAAACCAATAATTGCAATGATTACAGAAGTCTCCATTTCTATTTATGAATTTATTTTTTAACTTAAAATTCGTGTTTAAAAATCGTAACGAACAACTGGACTCAACTGTTGACAATACCCTTCAAACTGAAATTGTTCTGAGCTTGTTAGTATAAAGGATGTGTGATTAAACTTGATTAAATTTTGTGTGATAACATGATATCATTGATTAAATTGTACGTAAGAGATTCCCAGAGCAATAACTATCTGGTTATTTGGAAATGTGTTGTTATTGCGATCCCTGTCAAACTTTGTTAATACTGCGCGTTTGTTGCAGGTACCATGCAGCACACTGATTACCGGATATCAGCCCAACTACTGAACAACCTTAAATAATCCCAGACTTTGTCACAACTCAATAAAAAGTTGTCATGTTTTGACTTTTATTAATATCACAATTTTCGATACCACAGCAATAATAAGATTTGGAATGCAAATAGTCTTCTAGTCAGCTTTGCAGTAGGATAACTTCGTCATAAGAAGGAGGTGGGAGGTCCAGGTCACACAAGTCCTCGGCATCGCCCACCACAACGCTGTCATAATCTGGGACGGAGACTAACCAAACACGTGCAGACGACACATGATTCGGAGTAGTTGCTGTCTCTGGTGGCTCCGAAGTTTGAGAATAAACGTCCCAATTCCTTTCATTTCCTAATCCAGCTATGGGATGGGAAGTCGGTGGATGTCGTTTACTCCACTGAAATATTGGCCATCCCATTAATACAAATCCTTATAAATAGGTAATATTGAATAATGCACTCACTCTCAGTTTTCCAAGATAGATAAAAATTGTAGCTATAATGGCAGCCATGGTTACGAAGGATACAATCAAAATAATCAGTGCAAGATCCATATTAGTTGGAATGAATTTCATCAAATTTTATTTTGCAGTAGGACGGAGCGATGGTGTAACAATATTTATGAGCGTGTCTACCCGACTGCTGCAAATGCAAAACAATTGCTTTGAGGTGGACAGTGTTATCTAATCCAATGAAATCCGCTCTGATAACGGGATTGCGCAGATTTTGCTGTACTCGTAAGGGTTTCCCAGAATCAGTCAGAATGGATATTTATACATTTTTATTTCCGCTTGTCCAGCTCAGGTATGACGAATGAACGAGAAACATTATCTACAGGCATTCACTGAATGAATTTCATACAGATACACAGAATGAGAGTCGTTCGTCATAAAACTCAAGATGTGTGCATTAATTGATTGCAATTATTTGAGCTAATGCATAAACCATTCATTTAAATTGTGTGCCATCACCCTGGGCTCGAATCTTTGGTTTAATGAAGTCTGAAAACTACTGAGTGAGAAAAGCAATAAACCATTAATAAAATTATTTGGATAAACATTTGGACTGCAATCCGAATGACACGAGTGGGAATGATGAACGCAAATCAACTCTGATTTATCAAACTTATCTGTCCCACACCCAATAATGCATGCACAGAAGATATTTGTTAGAATTGAGGAGCTTAACCAGGCCAGCTCATTGTATGCATGGAGTATCTAAAGATAGTGAGTTTAAAGTATTTTAGCATCCGCACCAACGCCTAACCCACACATGAGAAATGTTGATTTTTTTGTCAAAGATTATCATTATCGAGACTTTGTAGAAATGAAATTCAGTCGAGACAATGTTGCTTACTTTGGCACAGAAACTACTAAACCATTTGTGGCACAATATCTGATGAAGGA